>JAMXBB010000008.1:43722182-43803463 GCA_024138015.1 Lumnitzera littorea | reverse complement strand
GAAAACATAGGATAATATTGAACTTTGAAATCATTTTTGTCTTTATTATTGTACAACTACTAGGGTTGCTCCTAAGAACCTGCATAGTTATTATGACTGCATAATACAAGTAGTTCCTTGTAAATATATTTCCTATGTAATAGAAATATATGTTATTTTTTTATAAATGAATTTGTTTATACATTTACTAAGTAAAAAGCTTCAAAGAGTTGCATTGTATAGCCTTATATATATTACGTCTATGATAGCAACCTAGTGGTTAGCTCTTATTATAGAGTGGTGTACATGGCAAATTGTTACAACAAACTTTGTTTAGGACATGACAAAGCCTTTTTCCACATTTACTAGTCTTATCACATATTAAATTTAAGTGTTAAGGATGGTATATCCATGTTGGATTCCCATGTTACCAATCAAGTTAGGAATTGATTTACGTTAAACCATCCATCTATTAGAAAGGCATAATAAAAATTTTGTGTAGACAATGGATGATAACCATGGAAATTTAAAAGGGACATTTAAATTAGGAGGAATTCTAAATACGAACTTCTTCAAAGCTGTGTAGATTAGAAATGTGCATTTTGTAATTTTGCTATCTAAATGATTGGGACACATGCATGAGGATTTTATATGTACTTAAAATTATTCATAATTATACAAGAACATATTCATCTATAAACTAACAAAGTGTGCATTTATTTATTTTAGAAGTTTTAAACGTACTTTTAATATTACATGAATTTTGACAACATGTCATATTACAAATGGATGTAATTAAAATGACTAAGAGGTGGTTAACGTATTATAGGAAAGTTCCTCACATTTTTCATGTTACAATGATTTTCAAACCTCGCTGCATTATAAAAGGGCTTAAAGCATTTAAATTTATATTATGAGCATGTTGATAAAATGTTGGGATAATGCATATGGAGGTATCTAAACTTATATAGTACCTAAATATTCAAAACTTGAATTTCAATATTTGAAATTCTAAGATTTGTCAAATGAATGCTCAAACTTAAAGTTTAGGTACTCATTTAGACAAATCTTAAAGTTTTACACGCTAAAATTCAAGTTTTGAATATTTAGGTACTAAACTGCTTAAAATCATAAGTTTTCAACGTATAAGATGCTTATGCAATTAATGTATTGCCCATGGTTTGAAAGGTAGCCTTGCTTAGTAATGATTCATTGTTTCTTTTTTTAAGTTCTCACTCATTTATACATTGTAGTCCCCCCCATCATCGAACCTTACCCTAAATCGCCATTCAAAGGGCCTTTTTTGGCGAACCACCTATTGTAGATCTTATTGTGACTCAAAAATTGAAAAAGTACGGGGGTAACGTAGAGGTTGGGTCATATGAGGAACTACACAACTATTCAACCACTACTTTTGAGTTTGGTCTTAGACATTATCTTAGATTGATAGAAGAGATGTATGAACATATTCTTAATCCTCTCTTATATGGCCTGACAAGTTTTGATTGCTCTAATATCAATGATTGCTTTAAGCAAGCTTTTGTTATGGCAAGGCTTATTTTAGAAGATAAGGCATCTCCATCAATCATGTCTATTAAAGCGTTTGCCTATATCAAAGATTGGCACAAAGTGGAGAGACAAGAATAGGAAACATTTAAGACATCTAGCTCTATAGATGGCTACTTTGGTGATTGTCAATGCATTAGATGGGAGTATAACTAGGTCAACTCCAAAATGCACGTAACATGGGAATGTGTAAAAATTAATACTTTGATCAATTTAAATAATATGTAGCCCTTACTTCATTCTATGCCTTTGTGGATATTATTTTATTCTTTTTAACACTTTATGTAATGGTAAAAATGTACCCTTATTTATATTATGCGCTAATTTTGCATCTTTTAAGGGGCAATAATACTCCCTTATTCACTTTTACTCTTAATAAGTAGGTTGCATCTATAAGAGGTTAAATTATATATATAACTCTTATTTTTGTATTTTTTACTTTATATTAACAAAATTATAGGGTGTCTTTTTGGCCCTTGCATTAGGCTTTTTGTAATACCTTGGGTTTTTCCAACTAATTTAATAACTTTAGGATCCGAGTCCTTAAATTTAGGGCATCGGGCTATAATATTTGTTTTATTTTAAACTTCATAGTAAAATTAGAAAAGCTAGATAAAGTAATATAAGAAAAGTCAATTTCTTAAAATAAGCTAAAAATATAATTCGAGAAAAACGTTAATTTATTGCTAAAAATCAATAATTATCGAAAACAAGAAATTCCAGATTTTAGATGTAGTAAGATATTGGAGATAAGTTATTTAACTTATAAAAATAATAAATAAAGTTGAATTATACATGTATTAACATAGAACATGCATTATTTGAATTAAATACACATATATAATAGGAAATTATTATTTAAATAAGGTAAATTAATATAAAAAATTGGAAAATTAATAAAAAATACAAGGATAAGTCATTATACCTATGTTGCAGCTTAGGATTAATTTGGATGATGAGTCAAAAGCAAAGAAATGAGAAAATGATACCTCATGCATTGAAAATCCAAAAAAATGATATGTGTAAGCCATATGTCTAATTTTTATAAATTCTTATCTAATTAGAAAATATAAATAAGCCTTATACTCTTAAAAAACAACATTTTGGAACTTTGGAAAAAATAGAAAATCACTCAAAAAAATTTCGAAACAAATTAGAAAAAAAAAAGAAAATTAGAGTAAAAATAGAGCACGGAATCTGATAAGGACGATTTAATAGGCTATTGGTGTCCAGTTGTGGTGGCCTTTTGCAGTCAAGGAAATCACCACTAGAGGGGGTGTTCCAACAAGGTTGGGTAGTCAAAGGTGGCTGGTTCAGGTAAACCAAATTTTTGGATGAAACTTTGTAATTTTTTTGAAAAATAGCAAATGATATTATTTAATTATGAAACTTAGTTTTCTAGATTTATTTTATGTTTAGAATAATTTAATAATTTTATTTTAGTGGAATAATTATTTGAAATATAAGTTTCTTAAGAAATGGTTCTATTTGAACGAAAATTGAATGAAATTTTAGAAATAGTAAATAATATTCTTTCAAGTTGAAAATTTTTACATGACACACTCAATATATGTATTTAATTTTAGAAAAAATAATTTTTTAAAATAATTATGTTTACTATTTATTGTAATTATTTTGGATAAAACTGGTAATTTCGTTATTTTAGTGAATTAATTAGTTTTTAACAAAATCAAAGTATAAGCCCTATATATTATGATTTGTAGATGTTCATAATGATGTTTAGGACACTTGAATTTTATCTTATGATTAAATTCACTTGTTCGATTAATTTTCGCTAATTTTGAGTTAAAATCACTATTTTCATAAAAATATATAATAGCTATTTTAGTATAATTCATGGTCAATAATTAAACTACATATTTTTGTAAGTCTATATAATTTTTCGTGAAATTAATTGGGCTCGTATACTATTTATTATATATTTTCCTAGTATAAACTTATATATTAGCTTAATATATAATATAGTAACTAGTTTATTAAATCTATGACAAACAAACACTTTAAGGGTGTAATAAGTGTTGCTAGATAAGTTTGAAAAGTATAATTTTTAGGTTTTTTTTGTTTAGTACTAAAGCTTATTCGAGTCAATTTCGGAGTTAGGGTAACATATGGACTGGTTGTAATGAGAAAAGGGCATTTTTGGGTTTTTTCAAAAATATTAATCAATCTTGTTTCTTAATATATATTAATAGTACTCAAAATAACAATCGTGATAATATAAAGTTTACTAAAATTAGATAATAAATAAGTAAGATATGGTTAAATGAAGTTTAAAAACATAAAAATGAAAGCTTATAATAGTTTGGGTTCGACTTATACTTTATTTGAAGACTGTGTCATATTTTCATAGGTGGGATAAGTAAGGAAGGACCATGTCACGAAGTGGATCTAACCCATGCTTAGAGTAGATATATCGCTACTCATGACACTGTATGTCATTTGATGCTGTGTTGGTTGAATATGAATATATCTTGGGCGAATTGATATACTACTATAATGGGTGCTGGTGTGATCATTTTAAATAATAATAATTGTATTTTGGTCAAATTGTTATATGGCTATGTTGGGTGATGATTTGTGCTTACGATTGATCATGCTAACCAAGGAAGTTGTGTGATCTAACCTCATCTTTTAGGTATTCACCTAAGTGAACCTTAAGTGAGATACTAGAATTCCACTAAAGAGAGTTCGAAAACCAAAATCAGATCATTGGGTTGAATAAAACTTAAAGATTGATTGTGCTAATTGATATTCTTAAGTTGTTATTGCATATCATGGCACAACACAGCATGGCACAAAAAGGGACTTATGGGTCAGAAATTTCAGAATGAGGCTTCCAAATGATCATTGAAAAAGCAAGGCTTTATGAACTCAGTTTTTGGAAGCATATAGATTGCATTGCTCGAACATTGTGATTATTTTGATAATCAAATTTGGTAGACTACAGTATGTTGTCTAATTTGGCAATGTTGCTACTTTGATTTGGTGATCTATAGTGTGTAGTCTAATTTTGTAAAGTTAGGGGTCCTACTCCCAAGCAACTCCTTATTGCCCTTTTTTGAAAATGGTAGATTATAGTGTATAGTTTAATTTGGTGGGGGTCTTACTCTTAGGCAGCTCCTTGTTGCCCTAGGTTCTTAGATGTTGTATTTAGATGCCCGGCTATGTCTATTAACCGGATGAGGAATTTGAGGGCATAGGATATCAGTACCAATACATGCCCATGCATGAGCATAGCATGCTACATCATTGGCAGTAAAGGCCCGGTTGGGCAAATGCATATGTGAAGTTGAACTTGCGAGTTATGATTAAAATGTTTTAGTTGTGATATGTAGTATTGTCTATCATATTGTCTATATTATGTTGTTTATTATCTACTCTCATTCAGCTTTAATAGTTGAGAGGATAAAATGTTTTATCCTTAAGTTAACTATATTGTGAAGGGCTTAACACTTATAAGGGATATGTATATTGAGAGCGTGAGTCGAAGTTAGTGACTGTTGTATGGAACCTATATTAAGTCAAAGATCCTATTACTGTGAAGATGATAAAGGAAAAAGTTGGTTCACATTTGATGTAAATATTATATTGTACACATAAGTTGTAATAGAATATCTAGCTGAACTCTGATGTAGCAACCCTTTTATTATGTAAACAAAGTTGTCTTTTGATAAATGAGCAAGTTGAGTTAAATTTCCAATAGATATTCCATGGTACATCTTATGCTATGCTGGGATGTGACACTTTTTAGCTATGAATTAAATAAAATAGTAACGATTTGTCAATTTAGAATTTTCTAAAGTAATTACATGTTTCAATTGTGACTTGTAATTAGTAATACATAAATTGCAAGGAAGGGGTGTTAAAGTAATACAACATTATTATAAATTAGGGCTATCCTTACGACCACTTTGGTAAACTTCTTTTACTAGAGCTTTCTTTTTACCTAATGTAGCAATTATTTTTTTATTATTTTATTTTAGAAAATATTCTAATGGAAAACTTTATTCACCAAAATGTAAAAGCATTTGCCACTTGATATATATAGGTAATTTTCCTGCCTAAAAATTTTCATGTGGCAATCAATTTAGTAAAAAATGTTTGCCACTCTATAACGCTGCCATACCTACGTCATTCTCATTTTCTCTAAAACTTTACTCTCGCTACTTTATTGATATCAATTTTTCGATCCTTTACCAAGTATTATATTCTCTAAAACCCTAACTTAGTCACTTCTTATTTTTTTTTTTTTCTACATAGCACTAAAATACTAGTTTCATTATTACTAAAACCTTAAGATAACTATTTTCTTAATTGCTTTGTAGGTGAAAAATATTAAGATTGAAGAGTGCCATTTTCAAGGACATTGTGTTTTATTCTTTTTTTTTTTTTTTGGTTCTATTGTTTGATTTTTTGGCACACTTTACTTCTATTATGAAATAGAGTAAGTTAAGGTGAGAGTGAGTTTGGTGAATTGTGTGTAATGGAGTCAGATTTTTTGGCATGCTCATGCTTCATAAACTTCATTGGAAAAGTTTCACATATCAACTTGGAAATATTAAAAAGAAGGGAAGTTACCTCATTGAAAATTGAAAAAGAAGCAGTAGCATTAAAAAATATTACTTTTGGGAAAACCCAAATACTTGTATAATATTTTGGATATAGCAAAAATAATAATAATAATAATAATATAGTGAAGGGAAGTTGCAAATAGTGAAATACAAAGGGAATGTAGAAGAGGAAGCTTAAATACCTATACTAAGCAAAAACTAAATACTTGACTTTTATATTTTGAATTTTTCTTTCTTTTTTGAGATAAAAAGTTTTTTTTTTTTTCTTTGGGTATGTCTAGATAGTGACTGACATGAGAAAATGGAACAAAAGTAAACTAGCTATTTAGGAATCACCCTATGTTGGGATATTATACGAATCTTTGGTTTTGTATTGCTTAGAAATGCCTAGTTAGACTATCTTGGTTCCAGTTATAGTTTTAGGAGTATTGAAGTACTAATTTTTCCTATAAAGTGGTGAAAAGTTTTGTATTTGGTTGAAAATAAAACAAGAGACGTGTAAAAATTATTGGTGGAACTATTTCTTCAACAATTACACTATAGAATTACAATACAAAATGTAAATAAGAGCTTCGTAGTTAGAACCATTACTTTTAAAGGATGAGTATGTTACTTTATGGCAAAAAAAACATATAAATAAATACGGATGATTATAGTGGTTAGCAATGTGGATTCCAAATATCTTGTTCTATAGTACTTTGTTGCAATTGTCTTTCTCTATTTGTTTTTCAATTATTTACAAGTTAATATAAATATGCGTACTTAAGAAATTAAAGTTGAGGTGGAACATTACTAGATACAATTGATGCAAAGGGAAATACCCTAAGTATATTAGTATTGGTGTAGTAAATTGTGAGTAGCGTCTTCATGATTAATTAGCATCCTACTAGTAGAGTTATGAAAAATGCAACAAAAATATTGCAACATTTATTCATTGACAAATGATGTTTAATTAACTAGGTATACCTGTCACGCCCCGAAGCGGTAGAGTCGTAACAGCCCCCGCCGTGTAAACCATCCTAAGATAGAAGTTAGCCTTACAACCGCTATCTTAGACCTGATCTACACAAGGCGTCTACGACTAACCCGCTTTGAAGTAGACAATTTGTAATTTAAACAAATCATTTACCTAAGAAACTGAGGAAAATTATATATAATCACTATAATTCAGTTATTACATTAATCAGAAATGAAAAGTAAAATATGTGTTGATTCTTCAATGTTTTTCTTCACTCCCTAGGATCCAGCAGTTGCTAGCTTCAGAATAGTTGTTGCCACTTCTTAGCCAGCACTTGCACGACGTCTATAGGGATGTGAGCAACCACAGCTCAGTAAGTTAGGACGGAGGACTTAAAACTATACCATACACACAACAAGGTTTTCAATCACTTATTAAGTGTAATGCATGTGCAACCAAATGCCATCGCACGACGTTGTCTGGCCCGTCGTGAGATTAGAGAAATTGCGCCCGCTCTAATCCGGGTTGAAGAGTTGCCGTTAATGCAACAGCTCACGACCAAACCCAGGCTTGTGTAATGGAGACCTTGCTCCTCCCGCGACTACCTTCGAACCACTGCCTTCACCCTTGCCGCGACCTCCTCTCCTGTCACTTAGTTTGACTGAGGATGAAGAAGGGACCATTTTGCAATCCTGCGCTATCCCTTCAAAAGGGGTCGGTATTTGGCCGGAGAGTCCTAAATCCCCTAACGGGTTGCCATACATGTTCGATTATGATTACTGGTCGTATATTTGATTAATTCCAATTTAGGGTGATCAATCATTATATATAATTCATACAACATGTGCCAAAGCAACAAACAGAATCATCGCATCACCCATAATCAAGCATATGCACACATTCAACTATCTAACAAGCACAACCAAGCATAATCTTAAGCCTCTAAAAATACAGCAACGTATTAATCCCAACTTACCTCGACTCCTCGCTCGCTCACCCGAGGTCCGATTTGCTTAGGCCATCGCCGGTTATCCCTATAACAAGAACGTGGTTTCAGCTTTTCATATAAATATTATAGGTTCGTTTTATCCTACAACGCTTATTGTTAGGTTTTGTTTAAGGTTTAATATGCCTAATTATCTAGGTATTAAGTCTTTTATAATTATTCTAGGTTTGGGGTTAGGTTCAGGTTCGGTTTTCGCATCGATTTCTGAACCAGGTTTTTAGTTCGATTTTTAAGTAATGTTTTAGATTCTAACCCTAAAAATCCGTTTCAACCTACAATGTGAAATTAATCACATTACTTCCCGATCTCCTATATACCATTATCACCCCTAGTCAGTATTTTATTCCATCCGGTACACTTAAATCCTTATTTGTGTACCGAATTTACTCCTAATGTGAGAAATTTTTACATTTTTCATATAATTACATAAATTCAAGTCTCTTATCAGATTTATTATATATCCCTATTATTTATATAATATCAATTTTTATCCTAATATTTTCTATTTATTATATTTTCAAAAATTACACATTATGTATTATTACATATTATGCACATAATGCATTTCTAATATTTCTATTACCCTAATTACCATCTCTAACATAAATTACTACTTCAAAATGTCTAAATTCATCCTAGATCAAGTTTTACACCTAATTATTCTAATTTACAAAATTAACTCATAATTTACTATGTTTTTCTATTACTAATTTACTACATAATTAACCTAATAATTACATCTAACACCCTAAATGCTATAAGTATCATACTCCATCAGATCTTAACATCCTAAAACATGTAATTATTCACTAAATCAGAAATTAATCATTTAATTACATAATTAACCCTAAATTACCCATTTTATGCCTCTTTTTAGAGCCTAAAAATTATCTAAAAATTTTGAAAATTAATTTTTGAAAAAAGGCTTCATAGCACTATTCTATATCATCTGAGTAATCTACAGAAAAATTTTGGGCTTGAAACTACACTCCTAAGGTCATTTATTTCTAAACCGAAATGTGCTCGATTTTGCATGATTTCTTAGGGATCATATACTACAGAACATAATTTCATCAAAATAATATTTTTCCTACAAACTACATACAAAAATATCCCAGAATAACAAAATTCATAATTTTATAATTATATTTACTATTTTTACAAAATTACACAAGATTCGGGCTGGAAATCGGACTCACCGATTTGGGTGGCTTCGGCTACCGCAGGCCGCCGTGGCCTTGTCGGCTAGCCTGGGCACTACCACCACCGTATGGTGGTGGTAGCCGTCCACTTCCAGCTCCTCGTTTGGTGTGGGTTCCTTTTAAAATCCTTAACTGCACAGTTTTTCTTATTTTTTTTATTTTTCTGGATTTTCTCTCAAATTTTCAACTCTCTCTAATTTTCTCTGATTTGTATCTGTCCAAATGAGCTTCTGAATTTTTCTTGCTATTTATAGGGCTTTGTGGAATTTATTTTTGCATTAAATGGGATAAGACAATTGCCTTATCTCTTGATTTTTGGCTTTAATGTTGGCTTATTCTAATTGGCCGAATTTTTTCTTATTTTTCCCAACTGCCACGACCCAATTCTGGATGATTCATGATTTTTCCTGATTTTTCTTTAATTAATTATGAATTTTCTTTAAGCATTTAGTATTATTTTAGCATATTTCGCGTATTTTAAGTAATTACGCGTATTTTTATCTACACGTAAATACATGTAGGGTATACGTGAACATTCCTAAATATTATTTTAGTCATTCTAAAATTTTTAGTATACATATAATCTATCTCTAATAATTTATTAGTTATTATATTACACTTTTTGCCTTTTCGGTAATTAGCAGTTATTATGCTTAAAATTTGAAAATTTTATAGTCTCCTATTTTACTATTTATTTTCTTAAATTTAAGTTTACGGGGTCATTTTTACTAATATTTCTCTCAATAGTTTATAATTTAGGTGTGATCGGATCCTTTAGCCGATCGCCCTGAACCTTGGGTTCTAAGTTCAATCCTACGGTTACTTGGCTGAATTTTAGGGCTTACAATACCTATAAAGAATATCACATGACAAGTCTACCAATAGTTGTGTAGTTGGTGAAGACCCTTTTTCTTAGTTAAGTTAGCTTTAAAGTGTATTACACTAAAGGGTTATTTGTTTTGACATTGACAATATATTAATCCGGTTGCTATATAGTTTCTTCTTGTTGTAAACTATATTTTGTGAAGGAGAAAAGTGTGATTTTCTTGTTTAATAATTAAAAGACCATCAATTATGATTTACAATTAGAAGTAGAAAAGAGATACCATTTTAAGGAAATTGGAAACTGTATATTGCTCTATTTAGTATCTATAGTGATATGGAAATAACTTCAAAGGATTAAAGAACTTATATTTTCTTCTTCCAAATGTGCCAAAGGCCATCTTTATTTGAATCCTTAATGTTGTAATAGCAAACAAAATATCACATACATGCTCTTTATGTCTCTAATTGTGTTGAAGTTAATTTAGTTAATTTGCTTATTAATTATTTTTCCACTTAGTAATGGAGTTGGTTGTTATTATATTTTTCTATTGAAGTAGTACCAATGTGATGCCACATTATAAATTTTACTATAGATAACCATTTGTATTAAGCCCAATCTTTCTAAATTATGGCTCCTTGTCTTTTTGTAGTATGTCATTTTATTTTTTTTATTGAATTCTTCTACATAAAGTAGGTTATCTTATTTTCTCTGTGTAATCTATTTTAGTTAAATCAATATGAAGATGTACTTTGTTATGTTCCAAAAGGCAATGTTGAAAGTATGTGTCAACAAATGTGAGGAATAATGGTAAATACATCTATAGTGTCAAAATACCATATTCTATTTCATGATTTATTTTTAAATTGAAGTTAATAACCATGTATTATGATTAGGATGTCGAAGGAAACTTGGCACATGATGTATGATAGGCCTTCAAGAGAGTATATCTAAGGGGCAAAAGGTTTCTTAGAAGATAGATGACACTACGGTTGAGAAGGAGATGGTTTCATTTGCTGTGCATGTCAAGATGGCCTTAATGCATACTAGTATCTCATCAACATAATTGAAATCCATTCATTAGTAAGAGGCATGGATTGATCCTACTCAACATGGACATACTATAGAGTAATTCCCAAGAAAACTAATGTTTCAACTCCAAAAGTTATCGTGATTGTAGATAACAACATGAGGATTTAGCTTCAACATTTGATAATGAAGTAGATAATGAGATATTAGAAGACATAGCACTAGATGCCATTGATTTGGAGGATGATGAAATGGATGGAGATGTAGAAGTAGAAGTTGAAGTTGAGATGAATCAGTAGATTAGTTAATTAGAGAATGCAAAACGTGAGGTATATCCTAAGTGTTCTAAGTTTTCACTCTTTATTGTTGTAATACAAATGATAAATTTGAATGTTGATGGTCAACAATCTGTAGAAAGCTTCAACAATTGGCTCGCATTTATAAAGAGCTTATTGCTAAAGGGTGAAAGGTTATCATTGTCCAACTATGATGCACAAAAGATGCTCAGAAAGTTAGGAATGGACGCAAACTTAATCTATGCATGCAAGAATGATTGCATGCTATTTGGGAAGGGGTATTGAAACTTAGACTCCTATCCTATGTGCAATGAATCAAGGTGGAAAGTTTAGACTGATGAAAAAAAGAATAGAATTCTGGTTGAGATGTTAGGACATTTTCCACTAATTTCGTAACTCCAAAGAATATTCATGTGTAGAAAGATGACTCTAGAGATGAGATAACATAAGGAGAGTTATGTACCTGAGTAAGGGGTCCTAAGACATTATTTTGACTAAAAACATGAAAGACATTAGATAATAGATATCTTGTATTTGCATCTAAGCCTCGAAACATTAGATTATGTCTTGCAATTAACCCTTGTGGAAACATTCGTACAAAGTACAATGTGTGGCCAGTGATTTTTTATTCATATGCAATGTGCTACCTTGGACATACATGAGGGAGCCATATTTGTTGATGTCATTATTGATTTTAGATGAAAATCACTTGGAAAAAGAAATTGACGTTACCTAAAGCCTCTTATTAAAGAGTTGCAAGAATTATTGATTAACAATGCAAGAACTTTTGATGTGGTCACTAGATGGTCATTTCCCATGCATGCATCTTTGCTATGAATAATCCATTATTTTTCGGCATACAATAATGTGCCAAGATGGATCAAGAAAGGATGTAAGGCTTCCCCCATATGTAATGTCAACACAAATGGATTGCACATAATAAGTTTCATTATATGAGCCATAAGTGGTTCCTTCTAAGGTACTTTAGCAATGATGAAATTCTAATGAAGTTAAGTCAGTACGAGAATGTAATTTTAGGCAAGCCTTCTGGTAAGTTGAGGAATCAACAAATGATGATAGCATAAATTGGAGTAAAAAGAGTATTTTATTCAAATTATAGTAGTGATAAAAATTAAATATTAAACATAACCTTAATGTTATTCACATAGAAAAAAACATATGTGATAACTAAATGGGAACAATCTTAAATATTAAGGGAAAATCAAACGACAAAGAAAGCGTGATGTATACTTTAAGATATGAGAATTCATTCTAAGTTACATTTAACAACTCAAGGTGACTAGATCATAAAGCCTCCACTCCTATATACACTCACTCCTAATCAAGATAAAGGAGGTTTGTAGCCCTATTAAAGACGTGAAAATGTTGGATGGTTATGTATCAAACATATCATGATGTTTAAGACTTTTTTAGGCAACTCTCCAAGGGCTAAAGGGTCATGACTGTCATGTTTCATTATAGAGATTTCTTCTAGTGGTTCTCCTAGATTCCTAAGTGATATAATTTGTCATGCACTATGTAAGTCATCATGTTTCTTTAGGGAATTGATTGCAAAAGAGGTGAAAATTGATGTATTGAAATCTATGGAGAAGACAATCATAATCACTTTGTGCAAACTTAAGACAATTTTTTCACCTGCTTTCTTTAATATTATGGTCCATCTTTTGGTGCATCTCCCTAAGGAGACACACATATAGTCTAATTCAATATAGGTGGATGTATCTAGTGTAAAGGTACTTGGATGCACTTAAAGGTGGTGCAAGGAGTAAGGCTAAATCGAAGGGTTTCATCTCAGAGGCATACATAGTATGGAACAGCATTTTGTTTTGCTCAATGTACTTTGAGAATATAGAGTCCAACATCAATAGGCTTAATCGGCAATGGGACGAGCCTGACCCTATTCAAAGCAATTGTATTTGGTTGTTTGCAATGCCAATATGTCCTTTTAGTGCATTTGAATATGTTTTTACTGGTGATGAAATAAATAAGATGCACTAAACCATACTGAATAATTGTGAGAATGTGAGACCATATGTTAGATATGTGTCTTTCAATTATAGGATCCCAAAATTATGACTTTACTTATGTTCACATTTGATAGTTACTTTCTTAAATAGGGATTTTGAGCAAGAATTGCACACATGTGTTGTATACAATGTAAGCCTGTTGATACAAACACAATTCCCTTTATGATTCAGAAATAAGGTAAGCAAACGAACTATATGGACAAATCTAAACAAAGTGAATCAATTCAAATGTCTAATGTTTTATGTAGATTTTAGAGTTTAAGATTGGATCTATTGCACAAATATCTAATGACCTTGTAGCCTTAGCATGTGGTCTAGAAACTAATGTTTACCTCTAGAATGGCTATGTAGTTAACAGGATCAAATTTATGATAGAATTTAAGGAAGCAAGGCTTAAAACACAAAATAATTGTGTTAGTATCTTATCACATTTTTTGGGATATCGTCTACTATAATACAAGTGAACTACTATGGGAACCGTCATGTATTTTTATTTAAATGCAAATGGTATGATGATGGGAATCAGGCTACCGGACCACTAACTTGCAGCCGAGCACAAGGACTAGAGGGATTGGTAAGACAAATCTTATTATTCTAACCGACTCATGTAGAGGCCAAATATCTCCTTGCCAACCTATTTTGCTTGTCAAGTCGAGTGATTGCCTATTTCTTACATGTTGTGTGTCGAGAAGTGGGAGGCCAAGACAATAGCCCATCTTCATTCTCATACATGCCTAGCAAATTACTTACTTAGCCACACCTTTGCCAATATGCTAAGGGAAAGAGTCTGAACTGATCAAGCCACCCCTATTCGGACAAGCAAGCTGTCTATACTTTTTGTCCACATCCTCCAATGGCATCACCAATACAACATCACCATGTATACAATATCATGTGTAGAATCTATTGCACCAATAATTGTTTTCCTTATATATTTATTTTTACCCTTTTGTATCTTGTACATGACTTTCTTAGGAAATATCCTTTTTGTCTTTTCCCTTTTAGGCAAGTTATACCCTAACTTATGGGTATAAATACCCTTGCACTTGTAGCTATAACAATTAGAAATCCTTAATACACTTGAGTATTTTCTTCCTTGTGTAAACACTGTTTGTTTGCTCTCGGCATCACTCTTATTTTAACCTTTAAGCAAGGCTAGGTAGCGAGTAACTTCACCAGACCACTAATTAGTAGCCAAACCCAAGGACTAAAGGGAGTGGTAAGACGAATCTTACTTTTCCAACCGACTCATTCGAAGGTCGAGTACCTCCTTGCTGACCCATTCTACCTATAGAGTCGAGTGACTACTTATTTCTCACAAGTTGTGTGTCGAGAAGCGAGAGGCCGAGACAATAACTCATCTTCATTCTCTCATATGCTTAGCCAATTACTTACTCAGTCACACCTTTGTTGAGATGCCGAGAGAAAGTTTGGACTAATCAAGCTACCCTTGCTTAAACAAGCAAACTGTCTATACGTTTTGTCTATATCTTTCAATGGCATCACTAATATAGCATCACCAAGTGTATAGTATCATGTATAAAATCCGTTTCACTAATGATTGTTTTTCTTGTATATTCATTTTTACCCTTTTGTATCTTGTACATGACTTCCTTAGGAAATATCCTTTTTATCTTTTCCCTTTTGGGCAAGTTGTGCCTTAACTTATGGGTATAAATACCCCTGTACTTGTAGGAATCAGAATCAGATTATCCTTAATATACTTGAGTATTTTCTTCTTTACTAAATACTTTTTATTTACTCTCAGCATCACTCTTATCTTAACTCTTGAGTAAGGTT
The DNA here is from genome assembly GCA_024138015.1 of Lumnitzera littorea. Lineage (NCBI taxonomy): Eukaryota > Viridiplantae > Streptophyta > Magnoliopsida > Myrtales > Combretaceae > Lumnitzera > Lumnitzera littorea. The sequence continues at coordinate 43,788,164 of JAMXBB010000008.1, read as the reverse complement.
AGGTGGCGAGTAATCTCATCGAATCAATTTATACGTCACATCAAATTGTGCCGTGAGTCTTTGAAAGTTCCATTAGTGTATCATATCCTTTGGAGCTATTCATAGGTTTTTGCTTACTGTTTCATTTGCACTTGTCCTTTCTGCGTCTTTCCCCATTAACTCTTTCAAGCTTTCTAGAAGCTTGGACCCATCTAGCGACCGACCTTGTCTGTTCTTAGTTACGGTTTGCACTATCTTGGTATCAAAGCGGAGGTTTTGTTTGAGTTATGGTTTATGTTTAAAGTTCTATTTATACCCTGTTTAGCGTATATGAAACAAAGTAAGTTATTGTATTCACTTGAGTGCTATGTTTGTTAACTATTAATTTCCTAAAGTGTTTGTTTGAACTTTAAATCTGTAGAGAAAATGATAAACCCAAGTGTGAATATTGGTATGGGAGATGTTAATAGTGGAGTTGTCCACTATAGTCGACAGTCTTAAGGAACTTCAAGAAGCATTAACGAGAGACTTGATAAGGTGGCTAACCTCTTAGCAGATCTAACCCAAGCTGTTTATGCATTAGCTTGTTAGCCCATTGAGGCCATGCAAAACACCTCACAACCTGCTCAACCTATTAGAGGTCAAAACCTAGCACGACCAGTTCAAGGTGGAAGACTAGGTAAACGAGTGAGGAGAAGGATTGATTTGGCAAACATAGGAGACGAGGAAGAAGAAGAGTATTTTGAAGAGGAATGAGCTAAAGTCCTTAGAGCATCTGAACATGTGAAGCTTCGAGTTTTGAGTTTCAATGGATTTGGGAATGCTGACAAATATCTGGAATGGCAAGAGAAAGTGGAATGTATTTTTGACTATTATAAGTATAAAGACTATGAGAAAGTGAGGATTGCTACTGTTGAGTTCTCCAAATATGTTGCCATATGGAAAGAGAACTTCTATACAATGACGAGACGAAAGGGTTACCGAAAGATTAATACTTGGCTTGAGACGAATAGAATATTCAGAAATAGATTCGTGTCAGAAACTTATCTTTAATATACTTTCACTCGGCTTCGGGAGCTGAGATAAGGAGGCCGGACTGTAGATGAGTATGTTCAAGAATTTCAAATGCTTATGATCCATTATGAAGTAGAGGAACCACTAGCTCAAACAGTCTCAAGATTTATCACTAGATTGAGAGGTGATATTCAAGATATTGTAGAACTCCAACGCTTTACCACAATAGATGAAGCTATTAGAATAGCCCAATAAGTAGAAAGGCAAAGAAGGAGCCAAGTACTTACCAGAATGCCGACTAGTCGACCTGGACAAGTGAGTCATCAAACTCAGTTAAGTAACTAGCCAAGTCGAAAGATGGATGCCTGAGCTAATCGGAAAGGCCACATTGATACTAAAGTGCCGACCTGAACTTATGAGAAGAGGTAAGGGTCTGGTAAGAAGACAAGCTAGATCAAGTGCTTCAAGTGCCAAGGATTCGGACATATGGCTACTTAGTGCCTAAACCAATGGACAATGGTCATCAAGGGAGACGTCCTGAAGCTAGAAGTAAACAATATGGATGAGGAACCCAAAGAGGAGGAGATCCTCATAAAAAAAGAACTGATTAGGGAGGACGTGCTTGCTAAGGACTTAGATCAGTTACTCATGTTTGTTCGATACACTATGAACATGGAACCCTCACGAGAGGAGGAGTAAAAAGAGAATTTGTTTCATACTACTTATAAGATGAATGATCTGGTATGTGCCCTCATTGTGGATAGTAGAAGCTAAACCAATGTGGCATTAGCCAATCTTATTTCAAAACTGAAGTTGTCGACTGTTGCACATCCAAAGTCATACAAGTTACATTAGTTGAGTGAGAAAGAAGCACTACATGTTACTCGGCAAATACTACTGCTAATTACTATTAGGAATTACTCGGACTAGATTCTCTACAACGTACTGCCTATGTGTGCTTCCCACATGTTGCTAGGTAGACCGTAGTTGTTTGATAGGAGAGTTATCTACGACGACTACAAGAACACGTACATATTCGAGAAGGATGATCGAAAGATCACATTGAACCTAATGCCATCGAGAGAAGTTAATAAATTGTAGAAAAAACTTTCCCTTAGATTAAGGAAGGCTCTAGCAATGAGTAGAGCTGAGCTTCGAGAGGCCATCAATGTTGACGAGCCAACCCTTATGTTAGTCAAGCACCTATTAGAAATGAAGGAGTGAGGTAAACTACATTAAGAGATCAGAGAGTTGTTGGACGAGTATGCGAATTTATTTCTAGATTTATTTCCAGAACAATTACTTAAGAGGCTACCTCCTACTCGAGGCATAGAATACTGCATTAACTTAGTACATGGCGTCGTACTACTAAATAAGCTAGCCTATCGGATGAATCCTGAATAGGCTTTTGAGCTACAACGTTAAGTCAATGAGTTGCTAGAGGGAGGATACATCCAAGAAAGTCTCATCCCTTGCATTGTGCCGGTGCTTCTAGTGTTGAAAAAGGATGGAACCTGATAAATGTATGTCAACAGCCAAGCCGTAAACAAGATCACAATCAAATACAGGTACCCGATCTCGAGGTTAGAAGACATATTAGACAAGTTGAGTGGAGTGAAGGTCTTTAGTAAGATTAACCTAAAGTTTAGTTACCATCAAATCTGCATGAGATCGGAAGATGAATTGAAGACTGCAAACTTGGAATAGACTCTATGAGTAGATGGTCATGTCATTCGGCCTGTTGAATGCCCCAAGCAATTTCATACAATTGATCAACCACATGTTAAGACATTTGATTGGGAAGTGTATTGTAGTGTACTTCAACAACCATTGATCTATAGTGCCGACATGCCGAGTCACTGTAAGCATCTCTGAGAAATGTTAGATATCCTCTGTACCAAGAGACTATTCGGTAATATCAAGAAATGTTGCTTTTACCAGGAGGAAGTGATCTTCTTAGGCTACGTAGTTAGTAGAGGAGGCTTATCAGTGGATGACAAAAAGATCCGAGCAATTATAGAGTGGCCGACTCTTACTACTTGTGTCAATGTGAGAAGTTTTATGGACTGGCTTCATTCTATAGATGATTCATCAAGAATTCCAACACCCTTACTACACCTCTTACTGAGCTTATGAAGAAGAACACCAATTTTGAATAGGAGAAAGGGAGGAAAGAAGCTTTGCTGAGATAAAAGAGAGATTGACCTTTACCCTAGTGTTGGTTCTACCTGACTTCGAGAAAATATTTGAGCTAAAATGTAACGCATCAGGCATTAGGATAAGCATTGTCCTAATGTAGGAAGACCTACCAATCGCCTTCCATAGTGAAAATCTCCAAGGAACATAGTTGAATTATTCCTTGTATGATAAGGAACTCTTGGCACTAATTCGACCACTGCAAGTATGGCAACACTATTTATTAGTTGAGAGAATTGGTCATATATACTAACCATGAATCGCTGAAGTACTTTCGAAGTCAAACCAAGTTATCGAAGCAATAGGAAAGATGGTTTAAATTCCTTGAAGGATTATTTTGTAATAAAATACAAATAGGGAAAGAGCAACATAATTGCAGATGCTCATGTGACATGCACTTTTAACCAAACTACAGACCAGGCTGTTTCGGTTTGCAAGTATCAATGAACAATATTCTAAGGATCCACACTTTGGACCTATAATCATATGATGCATTGATGGAAGGATAGTAGATGAATATCATGTGGAGGATGGTTACTTGTTCTGAGGTGGAAAACTATGTGTATCGACTTGTTCCCTAAAGGAGTTGTTGATTAGGAAAGCCTACAATAGAGGACTCTTTAGACATTTTGGAGAAAGAAGGACCTGCGAACTATTGAATGGTTGATTCTTTTAGCTAAGAATGAGGAGAGATGTGCACTGAGTTGTCGATGGCTGTGTCGCATACAAGAGGGCTAAGTGCCAAGCCGAGCAAGGGAAAACAAAGCCTTTACTTGTTTCGATGAAGCCATGGACTGAATTAAGCATGGACTTTGTTGTCAAACTACTACGAACTACTTGAGGCAAAGATTCTATAATGGTCATCATGAATCAGTTCAGCAAAATGGTACACTTTGTGCCTTGTTCAAAAACTAACGACACTTTAGCTATTGCTTCTCTTCTCTTGCAAGAGATTATGCGATTACATGGCATACTGAGAAGTGTAGTCTCCGATAAGGATCCAAATTTCTTGAGCCATTTCTAGAGGACATTGTGGCATCGGATGGGGACTAAATTACTATTCAATACTTCCTATCGTCCCCAAACTAACGGCCAAACGGAGGTGGTTAATCACACTTTAGGATCACTACTCCAAGCTATAGTAAGAAAGAACTTGGCTGATTAAGACGTCTGCTTGCTAATGATCAAATTCACTTATAACCATACTGTACATGACACCACTAAGCAAACACCATTTGAAGTAATCTATGGTTTTAATCTCGAGTTGCCCCTCAACCACAATCCCTCCAGCACATTTATAACAAAGTCACTCGGTACATTGACCAAGCTGCTAGAAGAATGTGAAAGAAGACCAAGGGTAGGATGGCTAAACAATTCCAACTAAGAGACTTGGTTTGGCTGCACCTTAGCAAAGAACGATTCCCAAACAAGAGGAGGAACAAATTATTTGCAAGAGTTGAAGGACCTTTTAGAATCCTCTAAAAGATCAATGATAATGCCTATAGATTGGAGTTTCCTAAGGACTATAGGGTTTCTAATGCCTTCAACATTGCCGACCTTAATTCGTATCACCTTGACAAAGAGTTGAATGAAGACCATTTGAATTTGATCCCAAATCCAAAACAACCCGAAGGGAATAGTAAGAATTAGGCTATCGAACCACTAACTTGCAGTCGAACCTGAGGACTATAGGGACTGGCAAAACGAATCCTACTGTTTTAGTTGACTCATGTAGAGGTTGAGTACCTCCATACCAATCCATTCTGCCTATCGAGCCGAGTGACTGCCTCTTATACGAGCGGAGAAAACAACCTATCTTCATTCTCACACATGCTTAGCCAATTACTTACTCGACCGCACCTTTGCCAAGATACCAAGAGAAAGAGTTCGAACTAATCAAGTTGCCCTTGCTTGGATAAGCAAACTATCCATACTTTTTGTCTACATCCTTCAATGGCATCACCACGTGTATAATATCATGTATAGAATTTGTTGCATTAATGATTATTTTCCTTATATATTCATTTTTATCCCTTATCTTATATATTACTTCCTTAGGAAATACCCTTTTTGTTTTTTTCCCTTTTGGGTAAGTTGCCTTAATTTATAGGTATAAATACCCCTATACTTGTAGAATCACAATCAGATTATCCTTAATACACTTAAGTATTTTCTTCCTCACGTGAACACTATTTGTTTACTCTTGGCATTACTTTTATCCTAACCTTTGAGCAAGGCTAAGTAGCGAGTAACCTCACTAGACTAATTTGTACATCATATTAAATTGTACCGTAAGTCCTTGGAAGTTCTATTGGTGTGTCATATCCTCTAGAACTATTCGTAGGTTTTTACTTACTGTTTCATTCGCACTTGTCCTTTTCGTATCTTTCCTCATTAACTCTTTCGAGCTTTCAATAAGCTTAGACCTATCTAGTGACCAGCCTTTGTTTGTTCTTAGTCATGGTTTGCACCGTATGATACTTAGAGAAATAACCCTAAGAGCATTGATGGGGATATGTTGTCTATTAACATACATTGCTTATAGTATGACGATCATCCATACATACTTGCTAACTGTTGTTAACAAGTTTTTTATCTAAGAGACTTGAAGAAGCATTTAGGTGATTAGAGAGTGGTCCAAAAGGTCAAACACCATCATCTATTAGATTGGAGCTTGTTTGATAAGGAAGATTCTAATAGCGATGAAATTACTAACCAACCCATAGATAACAAGCCACTCTAATAATAAATAAGTAAACCTTAGGTAATTGGAATGGGTAGTATCTTCATAGACCTTAGGATGCTAGCACAAAAACTTATTCTAGAGGAAAACATAGAGGGTGATGTAGGATATAATGACTAGTCTAATTATGACAATAGTGATGGTAAATAATTAATAATCTAGTAGTTGTTAGTGTGTTCAATAAGTTTAGTTTTAGAATGAAAATTTACTTTAATTATATTGCTAATAAATTTACATTTTTTCTATAGCATGAATAACAACTTCCTTTAGGCAACTATAAGGGATCTTTAATGGCAGGGGAACTTAGGTAGGCATCAAGTGTATAATTGAAAGCATTTTCTTTATATATATAATCATGCTTTTAAATTTTGCAATTTGTTTTTATGCATTGCTCCTTACAGATATACCTCAACATATACATATTTAGCAAAGTTAGGGCATAGAGGGGGAAGATGGTGATGGAGAGGATGATGATGATCATGAGAAGGAGAATAATGCTAAAGATAGGCAAGGCAGTGCTAAGGAGGGAGTATGGGAGATAATATTGCTATAAATGAGGTTGATGGTGATGACCAGCCTAGATGGAGGGGGAACTATAGGGGGTTAAGTTATGAGTAGGCAATAAGGTTGACTAGTTAAAAACTAAGGTTATAGATTCTACCTATGCGTGGTGGCAAAACAAGTGATTACCTAAATTTGTTACGTATAGAGTTTCGATTGAGGCATCTTGATGAAAGTCCATTATTTGTATCAAACTCTGGTAGGAATGCTTGGACAATGATTAGTAAGGAGCATTACAAGGTCATTATCGAAAAGGTTATGGTAATTGTTTACTTCCGTACTGAAAACTTAAAACACCTTTCATGTTGGATTAATTTATTTTATTTATTTTTGTAGGATAAGTTGATGCGGGTCAATGTCAATGGGAGAAAAGTCAATTTTGGATGAAAAATATCAAACAAATTGCTTCCAAATCATATAGTGAGTTGTACGAAGATCTTCGAGAGTATTATGAAAAGAAAGGGGATGAGGCTCGGGAAAAACCATATTGTAGATTAAAACATGAAGTAAATCATTGGAAAGAACTCCTTGATTTTTTTTTTTTTTATAATAATCTAGACTACAAGGTAAGGTTATTAGATTCAATAGGAGGGACACATTACATCTAGTACAATTTTACAAACACAATCTTATGTTTTTTGTTTATAGGATGTACGATTGGCGAACACCTAGAATATGACCAAATTAATATAACCACATACTGCTAGAGTATTTTTTTTTTTTTCCTAAGCCATAAAGAGAAAGATGTAAGCCATAAACTTTGTTTACATTATGTTGGTATTATGTGTACTATCATTTTCGCTTGCCATTACATCTACTCTCTACAAAAGATGTTAAAGACAAATTATAGTTAATACTATTGATTGGGTTTTGTGGCATTATGTGAGGGCAATACTTAGGACTCTTAACAATGATTAAATAACCACATATGGTAGATCTAAATTTAATAAAAAGTAAGACATCAAAATGTACGTTCGCCCTTGGATGTGAATTATAAATTGTAAATAATTTTTCCCTTCTTCCTGTTATAGTTGGTTACTATTAAGGATATTTTGAAAATTTTACCAAAAAAAGTTCAAGTTCCTTACATAATATATATATGTATCTATATATGTATGTATTCCACTTTGCTTTATAGTGATCTTTGCGCTCTTTTTCTAATATCATTCTTTTTAAGCATTGAAATCATATTCACACAATGATGCCTATTAAGAATGGCTATTGGATGTCAATGGCATTGGCGATGTTGGTGTCTATAGGAATAATAAGGATTAAAAAGAGAGTAGGGTAGGCATTGAAATCATTTTCACACTGTAATGTATGTTAACAAGGCTATCGTCCTTTGTCGTGTTTAATTTAATCCATTTGCAATTGGTAGCTTCTGGAGCTATAAAACTAAAAATGGAATTTCAAAGAGTAAACTTATTATTCTCTTTACCATGAACAATATATGGAGCATTGTGGGTACTGATTTAGGTACATACGTGTAAGATACATTTTGTATAGGGAGAAGAATTAAATTGCATTAGTTATCTTCATTAGCAAAATTAGGAAATGGATCCTCTTTATTTACTTTCCTCAATTTCCCTCCATTTACGTTATTGAGACGTTGTCACATGTAATTAGTAGTTAAAACTATAAGGAATATAATGACATCACATGATATTTCAAAAATCAAGATGATTCGAGCCACTGATTTGCAAATGGAGGGAAATTGAGGAAATGGTAAATGGAGAGGATCTAAATCCGCAAAATTAATTTATTGAACCCCCATGCCAACAAAATGCCAAGAGTTGAGATCAGTTATTTTCTTTTTCACTTTCACCTCTTTTAGCATTTTACATTTCAGGCTAAACAGCTTTTCTAGCTTTTCTAACTTTTCTTGTTTAAACTGAACATGAAGATTGTGTTTAGATCATTCTTTGGTATTGATATTCTTTCATTTATTATTATTATTTATTTTATTGTTTTAGGATTTGTATCATAATACTTTTCTTATTAATTTACAATTAACTTTCCCAAAATCAAATAGGTACATGTTTATTGAAATTTTAGAAATCTTTTGCTTTTGCATATGTTTCTTGAAATTTTAGGCATATGTGAAGTCATGGCATTGTTTTCCATTTACTTTAGTGGAATGGTCTTACAAGGGCATATACATTATATAAGTCCTCTTAAGGATATAGCTGATATACTTTTCTATAGGGAAAGATAGTTAAATAAATTATCATATATTTTAATTTAGTTTGAATTAAGTATTACTAATCTAAGTGTATTTGCTCTAATTCAAAATCTAGTAGGAAAAAAAAGTACTTAGTCTTATGAAGCCAAATGGACAATTGCATACATCATAATTTTTCATATGATAATTTAGTAGTTAGGGTTTGTTATATGCATATATTTTAAAGACGATTAGAGTCTGTTATTGGAAAGTTAAGTTTGTAATATTTATATGATAATTTATTCCATAGTGTTAGTCATAAAAATCATAAAGGAGTTTTGTTACTGGCGGAATTCATGATTCTATTACTATTATATTTACACAGTAAGTTATTCTATTACTTAATATATGTATTACATATTATAAGTTATATTTGGCTTGATATTAATTTTATTTAATGTAAATTACACTTAACCTAATGTAAGTTTTGTTGGTTTCATTTCATTTAATGGATGATGATCAACTTTCTTTCTTTCTTTTGTTTGCTATCAAAAGAAGATGGTTTATATATTTTAGTTGTTTTGTCTTTCAAATTACTGATGCAACATAGAAATTTTGGTAGTAAGTGATGCTATAGATATTAGCATCTTTTAATTTGACATTTATTATTTTTTTTATTGTTAAAGCTTTCCATCGTAATACTTCATATGATAACAACTCTTATAGTTGATTAGTATTTGGATATTGCTAAATATAAAATTCATATATATTAACTTCATTCTCAATTTTGTAGAAAGTGACAAATATTGAACCTTAGGTATATTTACATTGTCAAATGAGAGGGTGAAATGCAGAAGCATGGATTTGTCCCACAACATTATGTAAGGATAGCTTATTAGATTTAATGAAACTCTTAGACCCTTCAAATTAGTTTAGCTAGCAATTTAATTATTCAATATAGAAGATAATGCTAAAAAAATAAAATAAAAGGTAGAGGATGGGGCTCAAGTATGAAAGCATGGGAGTAAGTGTAAGTATGATGCTGCCATTATGTAGGAGGTCTTAGGTCGTAAGTTGCACTATTACTAAGGATTGGGATATGATGGGCCAATCCTCCCTCGATCACAAACATCAAAGAATAAGAAGCAGTTTGTGTTTTCCTAGCAAACATCTAACAAGCTTACTATACTAAAAGATCTTCATCAACGGTTAGCTAATATAAATAAAAAATATGAAGAAGTGATATGACAATCAGATGCTCAGCCTTAGATGTCCTATTTGAGGTTGTCTTATCTTGGGCTACCTTCTACACTATCCCTAGGTGGCCAATCAGGTTGCTTATCGCAATAGTTTCTTATACCTAGTGCATTTCTATTGCCTATACTACGGGCATATTTTCCTTGTGGATCATCATCTTGATAGTTTACTCCAAATCCATTTTTTGCCTTATGAGGATAGTATATGATGGAGTAAGCCTTGCAATTAGATGTTTTGAATTCAATACGTAAAATTTATGATGATCGTATTAGTTGTCCAATAGAACCCAAATTTTATGATAAAGTTAAGAATACTAATAAAAGTGATCCTATGAGCTTGGATTTAGAAAAATAAAATTATTAAATTATTAAATTAGATATATTACTCATTATTTATTAAAAACGTGTAAAATATGTGTCGATAATTAACAAATGGCTAAAGATAAATTACATGCACACTTAAAATTATAAAATAACTTAAATTATAGTTAGAGATATTTATTTGTATAATATATGTATGTACATATAGGTAATAATGTCCAAAATTATTTAAAACACCTAATATATGCTAAAATAATTAAATAAAATTATAAAAAATGAGTAAAAAGTATGGAAATGTCTAGATTTGAGGCATGGTAAGCAAGGGATTAAGTTGGGAAAATAAACAAAAAGGAATAGGACACTTAAAAGTGAAAAGGCAAAAAGAAAAGGGGACACTTGGCAAAGAAAAATTCAAGAAAATTCCCAAAACATTTTATAAATTTAGAGAACTTGATCATAATTCATTTTGGTTAGTTTAGCATATAGGAAAAATAGAGAGGAATTAAGAAGAGAAGATAGAGTAATTTTACGAAATTGGACAAAAATACAATGCAATTAGGGTTTTAGAAAGGAATCCATACCAATCTACCACCTAAGGAGAAACCAAGACCGCCACCACAAAGTAACCCCTATGCTTGGTTAGATTGTCAACCATTGGGTGGCCATAGGTGGTAGCAAGCTTGTTTTTCCAGTGAGCCTAAATTTTGACTCGGTTTTGTCAAATTTGTTAAAAATATTAAATTTATGTGAAAAATTAGGAAAATTGGTATTTTAGAGTATTTTTGGATTTAAATTTAGGGAAAAATATCGATTTAATGGAATTAGGTTGTAGAATATACTATTGTTAAGAAATTACTAAACTTGAGTAGATTTTCGCTTTTGTTTTAAACTACCTTAGTGAAGTAGTTTTGAGCCCAAATTTTTGTGTATACTATTTAGGGTATATGTTACATTACTATGAAGATTTTTTCTTAAAAATTATTTTCCAAATTTTTATTTAATTTTTAGGCCTTAAAATTTTAATAAAAGATAATTTCTTTAGGATTATTTAGTGATTTATTGAAAAATTGATTAAAATTTTGAATTGTAATGTATTTAGACATCCTGAAATATTAAATGACGATGAGAGATAGTATTTGTGGTGTTAGGAAGGCTAGATGTATATAATAGATAATAATGGGAATATGTGAAAACGGAAAAATAAATGGGTAAAATGTATTAGAATAAATTGATAATATTATAACATTAATAATATAGTATAAATCTGGTTGGAAACATGAATTTAGGAAATTATGTTAAAAATGTAGGGTATTCTCTTATTTGGAGTAAATTTGGAAGTTAAATTAGGAGTAAAGTGTATATGATGAACTTAAATACTAACTTAAAGCTAAATAGGTAACTTAATGTACCTAAATTATAGTTAGATAAACTTCACATAATGAATTAGGCAGAGTTCCTAAGGTTTAAGTATGAAAATTATAATTAAAAGCTGAATTAGAACCCAATCCAAAAGTCGATTCAAAAACTGAATCAGAACCTAGTTTAGGATTAGTTCGATTATAAACAATGTAAAACTTAGACAACTGAGTAAAATTATGATTTAAAACTTATATGTAATAAAAGTATAAATACTAAAAAGGTATTTTTAGCATAAGAGCGAGCGGCGACAATATAACCTTACATTAGACTTGAGGGAGCAAGTTGGAGGTTTTATGTAAATTGGGATCAATACGTTATTATATTTTGAGATACTATTTTAAAGTATTTAGAGACTTAATGTTATAATTGGTTGTGCTTATAAGTAGTTGCTTATGTGCATGCTTGTGTGTATCTGAAATTGGCTGTATGCTTATGTACATGCCTGTGTGTAAATGTTGTACTGGGTGAAATTGTCTGATCACCCTAAAGTAGACTCAATTCAATTCGACTTAAACACCTCAACCGGACATGCATTGCAATCCTTTAGAAGATGACTAAGGTTCTCCGACTAAATTCCAACACCTTCAAAAGGGATAGCATTATAGCATAATGGTCCCTTCTTTATCTTTAGTCAAACTAAGTGATAGGAGAGGAAGTCATAGTAACGATGAAGGCAGTGGTTTGAAGATAGTCACGAGAGGGGAAATGACCCTACGGTGCAAACCTAGGTTAGTCATGAATTATTGTATATATATACAGAAACTCTTCAAACTCATATTAAAGTGGGTGAAATTTTTCTAATTTCATAATGAACTGGATAATGTTATATGATGACATTTGTGTTTTGCATTGTATTTAATTAATTATTTGAGAACCTTGCTTGTGTTTGATATATAATCTTATATCTCCATCCCTAATTATTAAGTTATTAGTTGCTTATACTCTTATAGATCTTCTTGCAGGTGCTAATTGAAAATGCTACACTATAACTATTCAAAGGTTAGATCTTTTCAAAGAATTTTGGGGGAGTGAGGACATGAATTAGATGAACAATAGAGCTTTTGAAAATTTGGCTAATGTGTCTTAGTTATGTGAATCTAATTGTATAAATTTTTACTTATCTTAATTTATTATGATATGTAAACATCTCTAAGGATATTGAGTCACAATATATATATATATTTATATAAATATATTTTAAAGTTATGTATGTAATTTTATCGATATTTTCATACAAATTGTTTATTGTAAAGCGGGTAATCGTGGACACTTTATATAAATCACATCTATAATAGGGCTATGAGGTTAGCTATTATCTTACATTGGTTTATATGATAGAACTGTTGTAACTCTACCACTTCAAGACACAACAAATAGCACCTATGCAATTTGACTCTAACTCTAATATATTGACTTCTATGGTGAATCTTAGTAGAGAGTAAAGGGCATTGAGGCCATGTGCAATTACGAATGTTAGACCTTTTATATAGATTTTGTTTTCTACTTATGACTTAGTTTTGTAGTTCCTATTATTATTGTACTATAGTCTGACTTATACTTATTGTTGGACCAAATATGCCTATTATTCCACTTTTTGTGATATTTTGTTGAACTATATATGTGCCAATCCACTTATGTTATTTAGCTTATTTTTATTAGTTCTAGTTATTTGTAAAATATTAAATACTTTTGATAATATTAATTTCCAATATACTGGCTATAATATTGTTATAAATTATTAAAATATGATTTATATTATTTAAACTAACAAAGATATAATGATGAAATTTTATTAATTGTTGAAATTAATAAAAAGATAAATGGTGAATAAATTTGACTATTGAAATTGAACAGGATGCTAAAAATTAAAATATATATATATGTAATTAAACTAGAAGCAAACTAAGTTTGCCGATGATGCTTAGGTGGCAAATATAACTCATTAGCAAGGGAATTTTGCAAATTTGTAAGTTGCATACTAACTAGTGAACTAAATTCACTGGATGACTATTATGGCAAACAAAAGCCTCATTTGGGCCTCACCTATGACTTTTCATAGCGACCACTTTTAGGAAACACTTTTCGCTAGTAAGACTCTCATCCGCGAATATAAGCCTACTCTTATGATTTTTCTTTATAGTATTGTGAACTTATTTTTATAGTAAAAGAATAAAGTAAAATAAAAAGTTAAGTCAACTCCTCCATGAACGATGACTCAAACCAAATGACACATTAGTTATTTAGACCCTACAAAATACCATTAGGCACAAGCTGATTCTAATTCCACATTTAAGGGCCCATAAATTTGCAATCCTAATGGGTCAGGTTTACCTAGGCCCTACTCTTAACTCTAGGTCCGATAATTAAATTTTTCCTCCAAACTTTGATTTTTGAGTGTTGTGAACAACTTAAGTCAACTCTTATGGCCTGTTCACTTGAGGGGAATAACTATTATATTCCTCCCGTATTACTTATTACGTCATTCACGTAGTTCAGTGCTTTGTAATTATGATGCCATAGGAATCTTTATTACTCAAAATCATGTAATAGGGATTTCTTACTTTAACTTTAGAATCCCTATTCTCACAATATGAATGATTTTTCCCTAAAATGTCCTCTGTCAATTTTTCAAATCATAGACCATAGCACAACATAGCACAATGCTACGAACTTGACCATCGCACAACATTATTGCTCACCACCAACACCAACACCAGTACTATCCACTAACCATATGCTTTGACCATGCTCACCCATGGGCCATCAATGAGCCAAACACCAAACATCAATCTACACCTTCATACATTTGGGAGGAGAGAGTAAGGTTTAGCTTCACCATCTTGTTCTACTACCGATCGATGACCGTTGAATATCGATCGCTAACCTCTTGTTCTAAGCAAAGAATAAGATGTAAAGGGGAGGAGAATGTTTGAAGCAAACACATGGTCACATTGTAGCTAAACAAAGAGGAAGAACCAAGGCTAAACAGTACAAATGAAGAAAAGAAAAAAGAATTGTTGGATAAAGGTTATGCAATGTGTTTTTATGTCATAAGGCATGTAATAGTCATCAAATAGCACATGCAGATTTCCTTTCTTTTCTTTTTTTTTATTATTTTAATGATTTAAAATGGAAAATTATAAAAACAGGCCTCCTACTTTATTTTTACTGACATTGAGATGATGTGTTTTAAAGCAAAGAGGAAGAATCGAGGCCAAACAATTTAGATGAAGAAGGAAAAAATGATACAAGGAAGAGGGTTTGTTGTTAAGGAAAAGGATGGACATTTCGTAGCATTCATAGAGGATTTGTTAGGGGGTGGGTTTGTTCATAGATAGATTCCATAGCTTCTCTGTATCAAACCTTAGAGAGGATAAAGGACATTTTAGTCACTAAGCTTCTATTACCAATCTATTCTTAAGTTACTTTTTTAATTCAACTAAACAAAATAATGGATATTACACTTTTATTCAATTCCACAACAATCCCAATTCTATTCCCATTTTTTTCTACTCAATAAAGTGAATGAGATGTTAATTTTCGATAAGGAACTAAACGACTTAAGATCTCATGCACCAATAATAATTTCAGTAAAGCTTTCTAGTGTTTATGACAATGTGAGGGGAGCTATTGTCTATCCCCTCTAATAACCAAAAACTGCTCAGAAGAAATGTGACTTGTTTAAAGGATAGATGTTTCAACAACAAAGATATGATAACAAAACAAGATGATGATATGAGGTGTAAACCCCCAAATTTTTCAACCTAACATCTGAAGTAGACTCAAGTATATTAGATATTCCTAAAAGTCGATAAGACTAATTAAGATAAAAACCCTAAGATAACAATTGAAGATTTAATCGCGTATAAAACTTTTATACCCTAAATGTATATAAACATCAGAGATTTCGCCCAAAAGTGATATAAACCCTGAAATTATAACTTTAAGGATATAAAAGTACTAATTCACTATAAATTACTCTAAAACCCTAATTGATAATATATCCTTAGTATTATACTAAAACATTAATAAAAAATAACTTTCAATCATTCATAAATATATATAATACTAATGTAATCCATTAGAAACTAGGATATTACATTATAGATCACATCCATCTTCCGATTATATAACTAGGTTAATATAATATAGAGTTAAGAGCTTAGTTGATGATTATACTATATATAGTAAGTATTAATATCCTAAATGACACTTTTCATGATAATTACGCTAAGTAGCCTAACAAATAATGTATATAGGATATAAATATCTAAAGGAAGATCTCATCATCTATTTTTACTAATCAATTCACCAAATGTCTCATTTCCTTAATTTTTCTCCTAATTTTCCTTAATTACTACATTATGTATACTAAATGGCATATACTTTTGGAAAGTTGACCAAGTCAACACATGTTGACCAAGGTCAAAAGGTTGACTAAAGTCAACATGTGGAAAAGTCAACAAAATATTACTTTCATTTTAGAAATATCTCTTCCATTCTAGTGATTTCTTCTCTTTTCTTTAACTTTCTACACTTTTGACACATGATTTTTTTATCCAATTTTGCCCTTCTTTTGTCATCTACTTTTTCCCCACCTAGGACCCCACTTGTCTTCACTTTTAAAACACAAAACAAAGCCCTTTTCTTCCCTCACCAAAACTATGGCCCCCTTGCTCCCTTAATTCCAAACACTTTCTCAACTCCATTTTCACTATTCGAACTACTAAAACAAACCATCATACCATATATATTTGTCTTCCTATTCATATTACAAAGGAGAAAAAGGTATGTTATTATATAATTTGTCATTTTATTTAGTAATTAAATGTATAAGTTAGGTTAGTGTAGAAATTCTATATAATATATACATATGTATTGTTGAAGGTAGAAAGCTCCGTATTCATATTTAGAAGTGTACAAATACTTAGGTATACATATATAAATACCTATGTACATACAACAAGTGAATACATAAGAAGTGTATATGTAAGGGTTTTGGTGAGATGCTTAGTATAAGTGTAAGAAATTCTTAGATAATTGAAAGAGGAACACATATACATATGCTTAAACACGTGTATACAAGAATATACTTGATGAATATATATATGGATACTCTTATATATGAGTACACTTTATGTACATAACCTAAAATGATGAATATACTAACTATACATATATATACTTTACTAAATACGCTATTAAAGTGCAAAAATATGAAATTTGTGGAGCTTTCTTAAGAAGGTATACTAAGCATACAAAAATACGTATAAAAATACGTATGTAAACGTATGCATATATGGGTATATGTATAAATATAAATACGGTATATGTATAAGTATAAGTATATTAGTATGCATACAAGTATAATAAAAGTATATATACATAACATATGTATAAAGTACATAAAACACTTAAGCATGAAGTATGGATATATGTAAGCAATGACAAACCTATAAAATAATAAATTATAAGATCACATAAGGAAATAATATATATATGTATACATATACATATAGATAGAAATACCTTTAAGCCGTTAATACATATCCTAAATTGAATTAGACTTAATTAAGCATATAAATTAGTAATCACAATGTAAAATTATCTAAATGTAAGAATTTAATGGCTAATTAAACTATTAAGTACTAAAATAAGATATAAAACTGGACAATAAGAATATTTAAGCTTTAATAGTTAAAATTTAAATAAACTTAATCTATATCATAAAACACGGGTCTTAACATCTAAAACGGACATTACCATGTGAACGTATATCTGAAAACGATGAAAAACGACTATAAGATCATAAATATCAAATATAGAATGAGAAAGTCATATATGATTAGTGATAGGGTTTAATCGGATAAAAATTGATAGTAGTTTAAGTAAAATTAGATATTAGGAATTACTAGTTAATTCAATTACTTATCATTGTTGTCATCTCGTAATGATAAGATAATCTTAATAAGGGCATAGATCTTCCAATTGATTATTACGACTAGAGTAAGTTAACATAGCCGAGTGAGTATTTACCCTATGATTCCATGCTTGTATGTGATTACAGTTAGTGAACTTAATTGATGATGTTAATTGATTGTGTATGGGGTCGAGAAATGCCTGCATGTGCTATTGTGTACTGATTTATGAATTTACTTTAAATATGGATGACAAATTGTTTGTTGCATAGTAGTATAAATGATGATTGTCTGCAATATTGTTTGGTCACAATATAATTGGACTTAATTATACTTGGTTAATAAAAAGAAATTGGTACATGCATTGTTATGCATCGCATGGACTTAAATTCTAGCTACCACATCACACGGAGGTAGTAAAAGACCATTCAGGGGTTATTATTATAAATTTATTGGTTTTATACAGTATACTCATATAAAATGATCTTACCTTAATCCATGAGAATACTAAGCGTTAGAGGTGCTAACCGCTTGACTAAGGGTCAAGTCCGAAGACCTCTATTTAGGAGTGAGTATGAACTATGAGGGCATACTTACAATTATAGTAGAACTTGGTTTTATAAAAATAAAGAATTTGTTTTGTTTAAATACGAAACATGGATTTCCGTAAGAAAATGAGTTCTAGTGTAATAATCGAATTTGATTGGTTTCGTGTATACTCCAACTCTGACTTCAAAGGGTGATAAATTTGAGTTATATATAATGACTCGTCGACTATACGTAATTCATTCATATGCTTGAATATAATGTATGTATAACTTACTTGTTGGTATGGCTGAGGGTTTTACTTACTAAGCACTAGCTTACACCCTCTTAGGCTTTTGCTGTAAGCCGACTTTTTTGTCAACGTTAGCCGTAAGATGCTAGAGGTTAGCATGGGACCTTGGGCATGAGTAGGCTACACAAAGCGTCGAGAGGGCTTAGATATGGAGATTTTTATATGTGTACTTTTATTTTGATAGTATTGTAGATACATATTTACTAGATTATTATTTAATGTAATCTTTGTAGTTTGAATCTTATATAAATATGTTTACGTGATGATATTATGTTGATTTGTATGTCTTTGAGAAGCTAATGGTTGTAAAGCTTTATATATTTTGTAAAGAGTTCATGATTGGAAGGGTAACCAATTAGGGGTCCTTCATACAGTATACAACGTCTGTCATAATTAAACCGTCCTTAGTTCATGACATGAGGTCCTAAAACGACAACAATTCTCAAGTCAACTAATAGATTCCAAATATTTGTTTAAAGTTTTCTTCTTTCCATCTTTATAGTTATGATAAAAGATATGTTCCTTTTTGTGTTGTCCTTTATATAGGGAATTTTATCATTTTATCAATAAGAAGATTGTCTAATCTATCATCTAATCATTAAAATAGCTACGATTTCATTAATTAGATAATGGACTAGACAATTCTACCGCCAATTCTTACATTTAACATGAGAGATCCAAAATAGGGGTGCAAATGAGCTAAGCTAGTTCACAAACTACTCGAACTTAATTCAAGTTTTATTCAAATTCAAATCCAAATCAATAATAGTCAAGTCTAGCTTAAGCTCGAGTTACTCAAGTAGTAAATTAAGTCGAGCTTGAGTTTTAAAATACTAAGCTAATGAGGTTCACAAGCCTAATTAAGTTTAGTATAAAATTTAATATATTTTTAATTTTTTAAAATATAAATGAATTTGATATTAGTTAGGGAAAATTTATAAAATCTTGGAATTTAATCTAATTAATTGAATTGAGCTCAAACTTGCCACATGCATTTTTGAGTTGAACTCAAGTTTAAACTTTAAAACTCGGTCAAGCGAGAACTAAGCTCAGACTTCGAGTTTTTAAGTCAAGCTCAAACTTGAGCTCAATATTATTCAATTCGACTTGATTCAATTACACCATTTGATCCAAACATTGTTATAGAATAAATTTATTTTGCATAGGTTTAGCAGTCCATTGACATGAGAAATAGTTGGCTTCCAAGAAATATAGAATAAATTTGAAAATATATTCAAAATTATCGATGGATGATAAAAATACACGGTTTACCAGACAGATATCTACTATATTTCAGCTCATTAAAGCATTCAAGTTTGACAGCCCCATGTTAAATGGAGAAAATGAGGTGCACATGTTGGTATATTTCCGAGAGTCTAGTTAAAAATAATGCTCTCGAATGGGTGGCTGTGTCGAAATTTTGACTCCTAGAAGGACGTTCATATAGAATTCAAACTGAAAGTTACTTTAATAGGTTGCATAAAGGACGTGTAGGTATGAAAAGGAGAGGAAGATTTATTTTTAGTATGGGATCTAAGTATAGATTTATTTTAACCATGTCCATTTAGTCGAGATTATTGTTGTAGCAATCTATTTACAGTACTGCTGTATTTCCAGCGATTTATTTCCAATTTTAGAAGTAAATTAACTCATAATTCTCGATTTTTATCAAAGTCATTGGAAATTCAAGTCAAGAAATCAACTATAATAGAGTACATCTAACTTTTAGATTTCATTGGATATGGACATGGGATCTAGATGAATAACACACAAACACTAATGGTAATAAGAGTGTAAATGAACCAAGTTGGTTTATAAACTACTCGAGCTCGACTCCAGTTCTACTTGAATTTGATTTGGTAGCAGTCGAT
This sequence comes from Lumnitzera littorea, assembly GCA_024138015.1. Classification (NCBI taxonomy): domain Eukaryota; kingdom Viridiplantae; phylum Streptophyta; class Magnoliopsida; order Myrtales; family Combretaceae; genus Lumnitzera; species Lumnitzera littorea. The sequence continues at coordinate 43,767,887 of JAMXBB010000008.1, read as the reverse complement.
CAAGATAGAACTCGAATAATTCGAGTAATAAATCAAGTCGAGTTTCAGTTTTATAATATGAAGCTTGCTAAGCTCAAGGGCGTAATCAAGCTTACTATAATTTTTAATATGCTTTTAAGTTCTTTGAATCTAAATGAATCAAATACTAGTTAGGGAGATTTTATAAAAAGTTCGAGTTTAATCAACTAATCGAGCCTAACTTGAACTAATCGTATGTATTTTCGAGTTGAGCTCAAAATTTAAAATTTGGTTGAACTCAAGCCAAAATCGAGCTTCAAGTATTCAAGACAAGATTGAGCACGAGCTCACTACTATATCGATTTGACTCGACTCGATTATATCCCTAAATAATAGTACTTAATTTTTGAAAAATTGCAATTTATGTTTTTATATATTAGAATTTTATTTATATTTATACATCGGTTATTCATTTATGTAATGTATTAATACTATTAAAAGTTCATATGATTGATCTCATTTTCTAGTATTTTATGTTTACATATATGTGTGGCATTACATATCTACAAAGTGGCAAATAACGGCAACCTCCGTGTGTTGCATGACTCCCAAAAATCATATCTATTCTGACGAAATTCCAAAGACCGTCCAAGAAAGGCTTCGCAACTACACCCATTTATGTCATCAGTCATCTCTGAAGCATAATTCCCACATGTCATGTGGAGTCCCGCGTTTCTTCGTTGTGAACATACGGTACAAAATACCTAATCTGGGATGGCTAGCCAAAGGAGTCAAGCGCCTTAACATCCTAAAATTACCGGATAATTATAACAGAAAGGACGTATATTTCTTTTAACCTTCAAGTAAACAACGGTATAATCGAATTAAGAATACCCACTACATGTTATACATGATTGCGGAGGATGTATTGTTAGCTCCATGTTATTTATGTGGAAAATCAGACAAACATCATTTGTGTTTTGGAGTTTTGTAAAGTGATCTATATTTCCTTTTTTGAGATAAACATAAGCGTCAATTTCTGATGGGTTAATAATAATTAAATTAATAAGATGGCAGGGGCAAAGAAGATGGATCGTGCAACCTCTCCAAAGTGGTCGTGGGCAACCCATATTCTAAAATGTAACGATTATAGTAGGTCATACAACTTATCTATAGTAGCAGGTAATCATACATTAAAAGGTTATATGATATCCTTATCTACAGTAACTTATTATCCTAAAATTTAAAAAATATAAACCAAAAACAAAAAAAAAAACTTAAGAAAGACCTAACTTGATCACAGTTATATTATGGGTTCATTAATCATGTTATCCCCAATCTACACAACTTAAACACATACCTTCTATGTTTGAATTTGGAAGAAAACCTATTTCCAAAAAAGACACAGCAAATCACGCAAAACATGCAAGATTTTATTCCTTTTAAGGTTTTCTTCGCCTTACACGTGTTATACACATTATACGTGATTTGATGTGGAAGACGTAAGTAATTAAGCGACTTCAAACGTACAGTCTCCACTTATTAATTTCCTCACCAGGGGGTCGGTTTCCCGTCAGTTGAAACATTGGACCAAGACATTTCCTCATTTAGCCTTTTTCTTAAATTGGCTACTTAGCTAATAATGTACTATAAATACATGCAATATCTTCTCGTGTTCTCCACACTTACAAATCACGACTTCACTTAATCTTTTGTGCTTATTACCACCAAATTCAAGATAGTTAAAAATAAACTAAGTTCTTGGCTATTTATAATAAGGAAATAGTAATGGGGTCTAATGGAAAGCTTCATCTCTTGTCTAAGATTGCAAGGAGTGATGGACATGGCGAGAATTCGCCTTATTTTGATGGATGGATGGCTTATGAGAAGAACCCTTTTCACCAAATTCATAATCCTGATGGTGTAATTCAGATGGGTCTTGCCGAAAATCAGGTTGCTTTCCTCTAATATAAGAGTGTTATACCCATTTTTACATGCTTTCTCCATTAATTTATTAACATATTGGATTTTAAACAATGTACATAAATAAAAATCAGATTGTGCACATATGTACGTAAAATTATAGATTGTACACATACTTCGCACCTTTCCTACATGTTGAAAAAGCAATTGGTGCATACACTTACTTGTAAATTCAACCTATCCTACTTAATATATTTCTCCCTTTTATCCCTTTTAGATGAATGTATAGTATATAAGTATCAATAATAGAGTATTATTTTTAAAAAACTATCATTTATATTTTTGGTACTAACATAAGTGCGACATGTTGTGCTCTATAAGACTAGCATTTAGAAACCTTAACACACACACACATATACATAAGAACTTTTTGGTACGTTTTGCAGCTATGTTTTGATATCATTGAAGAGTGGATCAAGAGTAATCCTGACGCATCCATTTGCACAGCTGAAGGCATTAGCAATTTCAAGGAGATTGCCAACTTCCAGGATTATCATGGCTTGCCCAAGTTCAGAAAAGTATGTATTGAAGTCAACCAAGGAGTAAACCTTAAAATAACCTAAATATTTAACTACAAACGCTGATTAGGAAGTCCCATTCATCGTTTTAATGTTGTAGTATTCTTCCTAGTATATATGTGTAGGATTTGGATACCACCCCCATGAGGAACATCATTAAAATATAAATCATTTGAAGCCCACAACGTACATCTACCAATATTTACATATTAGGATTGGTTGGTTGGGGAGCTGATTTTATGAAGACATCATAGCCTAGTTGTCAATCATAGTAGTTTAAGCGTGGCAATTTTAGGCAATACTTGCACATAACTTAAGAATGATAGCGATGCTAGTTTAAATCCTCTATTTCATCAGTTAGCTTTTGAGTTTGGGTTTTCATAACTCAACCGTATGAATTAGAATTATAAAATCCAGTTAGCATACATTGGATGACATAGTAATATATATATGCAATATTATTGTTATGTCCTTGCATCTATAGGTATAGAGCGAAAAAAAATTGTCATATGAGGGATTAAGTGATCAAATATGGAAGCAATACAATTGCTATGTATCAAAATCATAAAACTAAGCCATTGTCACGCAATAACATATGGCAAAACCTTCATTTTCAGGCTGTTGCTAAATTCATGGCAGAGGTTCGAGGAGGGAGGGTTAGATTTGACCCCGACCGCATTGTTATGAGCGGCGGTGCCACTGGAGCGAATGAGACGATCATGTTTTGCTTGGCTGATCCAGGAGATGCTTTTCTTGTTCCTTCACCCTACTATCCAGCGTAAGACCTGGCTGACGTTTTACTTCACAATATATAATTCAACTTCACTTAGAACTAATTAATGGCTTTAACGGTTTTTGGGAAACGTCAGCGAGATGGAATTTCTTTCTAGTATACGTCTAGACCACTTAAGTACTTGAGATCCATCAATTTTTTCTATATGGCTCCTATAAATTAGAAGGCCAAAATTTTAGTCCTTATAGAATCCATTAACGAGAAAAAAATTTCTGCTTAAAGGGTGTGTATTATATGAAAAGGAAATGTCTCAATTTTAGTCCTCTCAATTTCCACGGTTTAGGAACAAGTGGTTGACATTACTTTAAAATTTGAACAACACTATAATAATGCTATTATGATGCAATTTACTTCTTTGAAGTCTTAATCATTTATTATAAGTAGTAATATTTTAAAAGATAAATTGGGGGAATTCAAAAAGGCATTTATGACCATATTAAAGCAATGGCCATGGCGACCAATAAATTAAACCATAAGCAACCAAACAAAAAAAAAAAAAATTGAAATTTCAACTATTGTCTCGGACACAGTTCGACAGTAAATCGGTCAATACATGTCTTTATTGGCCCCGCGTTTTTAGGATACCAAATCAGGAAAGTCGATCTAATGTGAGCAAATGTCATTTCCAAGTCAAAATTGAATCATAGATGGACGCCCCTCAACATCCTGTATTTTCTTATCATTATAAGAAAATGAAGCGACGAATAGCAATTATAATTGTCAATCTATAGTAGCAATTACAGTTTTAGTAAATATCGGCTGCAGTAATTTATTTTTATTATTCTATTCTATACATAATTTGTACAGTGATATTTTCAAGATTTATAATACAAAAAGCCTCTGCAAAATGCAATTTTCTACTACAGTATACACACTACATTTGAACCGTTGGTAATTAATGGTAGTTTAAAAGTGCTGGGCATCATGGATAGCAAAGTACATTTCTGCGCGTTTCTTTTGTGTTGCAAAATGAAAAATAAAAAAGAAAAAAGAATGCTTAATACACAAGATGTATCTACATTAAAAATAAAATTTCAATAATAGATACTAAATATGGGCTAGCAACGATTACTTATAAACTGAGCTAATTTACGCTTTCTATTATTCAATTTGCTTATAATATGTTATATGGTTGGAATATTGTATCTATTCTATAAAATATTTTTACAAATGAAGAATTCATGACTAACCCCAGCAGTTAAAGTAGTCTAACTTATAACCTACACGCATAAAATTATTATTATTTCAAAAGGTGATATTGTAATGCAAGAGTCGGCTTTTAAATTACAATGGCTCTTATTTTCAGGTATGCTAGAGACCTAGGGTGGCGCACCGGTGTTCAATTAATTCCAGTCAATTGCACCAGCTCTAACAACTTTAAGATGACCATATCCGACCTGGAAGCAGCATACAGCCAAGCTCAAACAGCCAACATCAACATCAAGGGATTAATCCTAACAAATCCATCAAACCCACTTGGTACAACGTTGGAGAGAGATATCCTTAAAAGTTTATTGGAATTCGTCTGCCAAAAACACGTCCACCTAGTCTGTGATGAAATATATTCAGCCACCGTGTTTGGTTGTCCTAAGTTCGTAAGCATAGCCGAGGTCATGGAAGAAATGGAATGCGATCGCGATCTCATCCACATCATCTATAGTTTGTCGAAGGACATGGGGTTTCCTGGCCTTAGGGTTGGAATCATCTATTCATATAATGATGCGGTCGTGACTTGTGCTCGTAGGATGTCAAGTTTTGGATTGGTCTCCTCGCAGAGTCAATATTTGCTAGCTTCCATGCTCTCGGATAGCGAGTTTATTAAGAGGTTCCAAGAAGAAAGCTCGAAGAGGCTAGCGAAAAGGCACGATCTCTTTGTTAAAGGGCTTAAGGAAGTTGGCATTGGTTGCTTAGATAGTAATGCTGGCCTCTACTTTTGGATGGATTTGAGACATTTACTTAACGAACAAAGTTTCGAGGCGGAGATGGAGTTATGGAGGATGATCATAGATAATGTCAAGCTTAATGTATCACCTGGGTCCTCATTTAAATGTGTCGAGCCTGGGTATTTTAGGGTTTGCTTCGCGAACATGGATGATCATATGGTGGAAGTGGCATTAGAAAGGATTCAAGATTTTGTGTCAAGTGGAAAGAGTGGGGAAGTAAGGAACATGAAAAAGAAAAATTGGAGAAATCTTCAAGTTAGCTCGCCCTCTCAAAGATACGAACAGGCCATACTTTCATTATCACCTCCAAAGTCCCCACTTGTTCAAGCCCGTACTTGAGTCCGAATAGCAAAAGGTTGTGGCAATAGAAATTTAAGCTAGCTATGGCTTGTATTTGTTTACTTACTAGTGAATAGATAACGTCACCATAACTAGCATAAATTAATAACAAAAGGGAATTTAGAGCTTTTAGACATGGGAAACTTGGGAAATAAGTGACTAGGAGAATAAAGTTATTGTTTACTGAATGTACTAGTGTAACCAGATGAAAGTCCAAGTCTTCCTATTATTACATAATTAATGATGTAGGAAATTGATCCTTTCACATTTCCATCGTAATGTGTTAATTCTTTGCAATTTCTATAGCTGATTTGTTTGTCACATAATATTATGGCTAGATCCTTTTAAGAATCGTGCATATTTTCTTGTATATATACTTCAAAGACCACATTGGTTCACCGGTAGTGGTTACTGGTTTGTATAAAGAGCGTAGGGTTCTTGCTTTGCAACCTAGTCTTAGTTGGGATAGGTCACTAATCATGCATGGAGACAATGGAGTTACTAGCTCACGTATTTTTGAGCCATGCTTTGATATTCTGCCTTACATATTTCTTTTTATTGAATGTTTGATTCACCGAAAAAAAAAAAGAAAAAGAAAAAGAAAAAAAGAAAAAAACCTCCAACCCAATTACTATTTGTGTATCTAATCAATTTGGAATCACTTGTAAACCTATGTCATATGCCACAAAACGTAGCATCCAGCAAGATAATTGCAATGTCAGCTTTGTTTGTCCCAAAGTGGATGACATGGATTTTGCATAAATCTAGATAAAGAACTAATGGCATTCATTTCTCTTGTTGCATTACTTTTAGACATGATAGGCTTCCTATGAGGCTTCTAAAATTGGATTGTTGGATTGCTCGCCGATGGCGGCAAAGCCAAAAGCTTATTAAAATTACTCAATAATAGATTTCTTTAATAGATTATTCGTGTACTTCTGTTAAGATAAATATTCTTTCATCTTTTTAGAACATCTTATAGGAAGTACTACATTAGGCCCAAGTCTTTCATCGATGAAATATCTTCATCATATCTTGATTAAGTTCCTAGATCATATGTTCCTAGATAGATAAGATCATCCATGTACAGCAAAATAATAAGAAATTTCTATATCTCCTCTAGTCTTCTTATGCAGAGAATTGGACCACTATAACTCCTCCTAAATCTTTGTTTGATGAAGTATTTATCACTATATCAAACTTGTGGTGCTTGATTAAGGTCGTACAGTGCCTAACTTAAGTTTGAGGACTTCTTCTTCATCATTGACTAGAAATCCTGGATGCAAGCTTTACTGTGTCCAGTCGGTTCCAATTTATCTAGTGGTTATTAGTACACACACAATTCAAAGAATTTATATGAAAAGATTAAAAAAAAAAAAAAGAAAAAGAAAAATAAGCAAGTGTTCTTAGTTTGTTACAATTTCACGACTCTGCAACTTTTTCTTTCCACGTAATAAAAAAAAGTAAGTGTTCTTGCTTCAACAATCTTTTAGTTTTACATTTACTTGGTTCAACACATACTTGTTTGTGCCCTCTACTAATTTATACTCTAACTTCTTTAGTAGATTCATCATTTCTCAAACTGATGAATAGAATAGGATGAACATTTTCTTCTTGGAAGCTTGATATCTTATTACCCTAGTTTGTATTCTGCATTTCGTAAATATAGCCACTACATGTTATTTTTAGATAGGAACAAACAAATAGGTAGACAAAAACTAAAACTCATTATTCCTTTTTCACATATAGAAAACATGACCTACATACCAAACCTTCTTCTATACATGAGTCCGAAAATACTTTATGGAAAAATATTCCAATAGCATGTGCAAATAAAAATAAGTAAAAGATCCAAATGAGTTTTGCTTCAATATTTCTAATAAAGTAGATAGATATCTTGCAAGAGAAATGGGGAAAATAGTTAGAGCCAAATCATGCTTTAACTTAGACAACGCTTTGGGTAAAAGAAAAGATGGAGGGTTTCGATTGAAATTGAGAAAGATATTAAAACACTATTTTAATTATACATCTATTAGTACAAGAATCTATTATACTACTTTAATTATACTAATTTGCATAATATGTTCTAATAAACATATAATATATATCTATTAGTATAAAATCTACACATCCCAATATTTTGCATAATGTGTCATATTCTTTTGCTGTGCACAAGCTCTAGAGTCTCTCTCTCTCTCTCTCACACACACACACATACACACACGCATACAAATCTAACACACTTGCATTTAGCTTGCATGAATTTTTTAGTTTTCTTATGTTTATATGCATTTTCATTAGAGATTGAATAATCTTAAACATAAAGAACTTCAATTGAATTCATGCATAAAAGTGTTATTTAATTATTTATTTAAACTCTAAAGACTGTAACACCCCATAATCCGGGTGTTACAACCCATTACATGTCCTTAGTATCTAATAACGTGTTAAGTGTAAATTAATTACTAAAATCCGCAAATAATACTGTAAAAACCTCATATAACCTGAAAAAAAAAATCTTATTCTCTAAGCCAAATTAATGTCTAATTACAAATAATTAATTCTTAAACAATAAATATTAACCATAAGAAATAATAATCTAGCTATCATAACTCTTATGTCATGTGTAATCGCCACTTTTCCCATCCTAAAGGCTTATATAATAAGAGTCTCCAAGATCATGGAAATCTATATGTTGATCTAGGTTTCTTGCAGTCGAAAAAGAAAGAGAGATGAGCCAAAACCTAATACATAACACCATAAGCACAAGCACATGCCACACAAAATAACAGTTTATATGCATTGATGCAAACATATAATACAAACAATTCATTTCTTATCTTTAAATTAGTCTATCGAACATCACAATTTTGGCATCTCAACACTTAAGGTAACTTATGAACCTAGCACACAATATATATACAAAAATACTTTAATGTTAGGAACTATTACTTTGGGCCCCAACAATCTATGAGTCCCTATATCTACCCTGTCATGTTGATAGGTGACTCCATCGGGGACAACATCACCTATTAATCGACGAGGTACTAAGCACAAATAACAAACATTTTTATAATTGAATATTTCATTAGTTCATTTTAACTTTCTATCCTAGCAAACATAACTAATAAATATGTGTTACATTACTTACTCCTAAGCAATAATATTTTGTTATTCATAATTGATATTAAAACTTGATAAATTCATATACAAAACTTGTCACCTCTCTATACTTAATTAGAAATTAATGTCACAATCTATAATTATGATTTCGATTTAAATTACTCGTACTTTATACTTGAGGTTAATCATCTAAAAACTATATTAATAACTTTATAGATTAAACCCTATGGTTAAAGTTTAACCTTTCCATTTACATAAAATTAAAACTTAAGAACTATATATTTATTTGTTTATTATTTATTTATATATATATATATATATATACATACTTATATATTTTCTCATTAGTTTATTTGTTATTATGATCAACGTAGTTATTTTATTATTCTTTTATTATGCAATTATTCTTCAACCTATTTTTATTTATTATTATAAGTCAGTAAGTTTTATTTGATTCGATATCTCTAAATATATAATTTGAATATTCTCTCTTTGTGTTATTTATAGTTAATGGCCTTCAAAAAAAAAATCTACAATATCTTCTACATCTTTATCATTTATTAATTTATATCTCTATTTTCTATATAAATATATCTTTTTTTATCTATCTATATCTATATATGTATATTCTATCATTTTAAATCTCTATCTTCTATATTTATATTATTTTTTATAAAGTTTACACCAATATTTTATATTCATCTTCTCAGCTTAAACAATATATTAAAGTATATTTTATGAGCTTAAATATAATATATTTATTAAAAACATGTTTTATTTTTCTTTAATATATGTATATATCTATATTACTTTTGGTAAAGTTTCATAATTGATACTAATGATAGCAATAAATTGATATGTTAAAAACTTAAGAAAAGCTTCAATTCTCTATTCATAATCTACAACTAAATAACTCTTGAATATGTTTTTTTAACCCTAACGTAAATTATTTACGGAAGTTAATAGAATCCAAAAATCTACATACCTCGTTCTAATTCAAGAATTGCAACAGTTCACATTGATGTTTATTTTTTTTTATTTTTATTTGTTTGCAAATCCACAATAACTACTTTAGGTTTTCCCAAAATTTCACATTCATATTGTTATTATTCTTGCCCATGTTAACATCATGTGATTAGATGAATTCCTCAATTAGAAAAATCCTACAATTTTTCCTGATTGAGAAACTTACGTATGCATTTTGCCTTAACATGACCTTCTAGGGAGGAGTTTATTTAGTAAAGAGAGAATTATGAGAGATGAGAGTATTAGGTTAATGAGGAACAAAAGAAACCACATGAGAAGAGAATGATAAGGTTATGAGAGGAGAACAAATAAGATATATATATATATATATACATACATACATATATTTAGGGTTTTAGGATATTTAAATATAGAGATATATCTTCTTTTGAAAATATTGTTATTATCCTTATTTATATTATTCTTATTATTATTTTTTAGGTCTTTACAAAGACAATATGTAAAAGTAACAATAGATTGAAAGAATACAAGTTGATGTTGAATTAAAACAGAAAATGACCAAAAATCATCTAGAAGCTTTGCTAGTTAATGGTTTAAGTGAAGTTTAGAATGAGAAATATGTTCACATATCACTTATAAGAAAAACATTTACATTACTTATAACAAAGTGCATATTAATTCAAGCTAAATATGGAAGGAAATATGTATTTATTAGATAAGAGTCAACAATTGAAACCTCTAATATTTGTGAAATCTATAGAGAATTTTATTCTCATTTTAAGTAGTATTTCTATGCCAAAGCATGCTATTAATTCCTAATTTGAGTGAAGAGAGAATTTTTTTGCTGATTTTTCTTTCAAAAATAAGGCCACCATAAAGCTTGCTTGATTGATCATATTATATATTAGTTAGAAGAGGACAACTTTCAAGAGTTAAATCAAAATACATCAATTAATCCCATCAAATTGAACAGATAAAAAGCAGAAAGTATGAGCAGTATCGACTGCCACTCCTTATCATTTCACAAAATATAAAAAAGATCTCTTAGATTACTACATATTTTAAGAGTATCTTAGAACTTCAATACTCCTTAAGATTTTTCTTCAATACTCTTAGTGTTGTTCTTAGAACTTTAAAACTTCTCCTTAATAAAACTTTAGCCATTATGTTAGCAAGCTGCTCTTTAGACTTGCAGCGAATTAGTTGCACTTCACCTTCCTTCTTAGCTTGTCTTATTACATGAAATTTAACATTAATATGCTTTGCCATGCCATGAAGCATAAGATTTTTGGCCATACAAATTGTAGATTTGTTGTCCACTTGAATAACTACAACTTTATGAGGTATCATCTGCAAATCACTAAGGATCTTTCTTTGCTAAATAGCTTAGTTTGTTGTACCTATTGTTGCAATATACTCTACTTTAGTAGAGGACTGTACCACCACCCCATGTTTGTTGGAGTTCTACGAAAATGCACCTGACCCCAAAGAAAAAACTAAAAAAACATAACCAGATGGACTTTCAATGTCATCAACATAACTAGCCTAATCATTATCTAAGTAACCTTGCAAATTTCCATTTTCAATAGATGAAAACCATATTACATAATTAATAGTCCCTTCACATATCTAAGTACTCTTATTGATATTCTTAAGTGGACTTGAGTTGGGAATGCATGAACTTTAATAGCAAATTTGTTGTGAACACTAAATTTGGTCTAGTAGTTATTAAATACAAGAAATTATCAATTAAACTTCTGTACATTGTAGCATTAACCTTCTTGCCCTTCTCATCTTTTGCAAGTTTTTCATTAGCTACTGATGGAGTGTTTAACACTTTACATCTTTCTATATTGTGTCACTTCAACAGTTCAAGAGCATAATTTTCTTAAGAAATGAAAATCATCATTGCACATTAGGAGATTCCCATGCCTTAGAAATATTTCATCATTCCCAAATCACTCATTTTAAACTTCCCTTCCATTTCTCTTTTAAAACTTTCAATTTCCTTTTAATCATTCCTGTCACTAATACATCATTTACATAAAGTAACACCAATAACAATTTTCCTTACTCTTCACTTCTTACATATAAAGTATCTTTATTTTCACTCTTTTTGAAACTACAATGAGGAAGATAAGCATCAATTTTGCTACGCTATGCTCTAAGAGCCTATTCAAAGCCATATAAAGCTTGTATAGCCTATAAACCATCTCCTTCTTACCTACAACTTGATAATCTTCAAGTTGTTCAATAAAGATCTCTTCAACAACTCTCCATTCAAGAAAGCTAACTTTACATCCAAGTGGAAGATTTTTCATTTCATTTGAGCTACTAAAGGCACAAAAAATCTAATGGTATCTTACCTAGTAATTAGAGCAAATGTATCACCAAAGTCTATACCTAGTTCTTGGGCATACCTTTAGCAACCAACCTTGCTTTTAGCTTGTTAATTGACCTATTAGGATTTACTTTTGTTCTATAAACTCATTTTAGCCCTATTACATTTCTTCATCTATTGCTTCAATCTATTCTTCTAGCTTTGAAGCTTCACTACAGTTTACAAGCTCATTTATGACAAAGTTACAACTTCCATAAATCTATGATAAGGTCTCTATTTTCTTAGTTGAGGAGACATCTTCATCATCTCCAATCTCATTCTTCTTTTCATCATCCCTTTTTTAGGGTTCAAGAGAAGATTTTAAAGTCTGCACTTGTTGTGAATTATCTCAATGCTACTCAGTCTTACCATTTTACAAATTCCAATAGGAATTTTCATCAACTACTACATCCCTACCGATGATAACTTTTTGTGATTGCAGATTATAAATTCTAAAACCCTTAGTTTGAGATGCATAACGCAAAAAAATTCCTAAACCATATTTCTGGTAAAGTTTACTTCTCTTAATTGTTGGTATTTGTACATGACAAACAAAATCAAACACTTTTAAGTTCTTTGCCATTGGTTTCTTCTTACTTTAAGACTCAATTGGATATTTTCCTTCAATAGCCCTTATTGGAAATCCATTTAACAAGTACATTGAATCATTAATAGCATTAGCCCAAAATTTATGAGGTAATCCTTTTTTAGCGATGATACACCTTGCCATTTCTACCGTGTGTTTGTTCTTCCTTTTAGAGACAACATTTTGTTTAGATGTACATCCTACTATCAATTGAAGGCTAGTATAAGGCATGCACACCTTTTGATAGTAGTATAGACTATTAAAAGTGGATGTCGTTCTTACAAGAACTATGATTACTAAAACTAACTATTTTATTATTATCTAATCGGCAAATTTGAATTCTAGAAATTAAATTAAATTTTTGCTAAAAACTAACCTAACAACTTATCAAGACTCAACTATAGAAATTAAACAAGAAAACAATTAATTCAAAAAATTAACTTCAAGATGCAATTACCTATCTAGATCTTGCTTTTCTTAGAATTACACATGTAACTTCTACAAAAGATAAGCTAATTCAATCTTTATTTCTTTAATTGGCATAATTCTCTAATAAAGTTAATAACTTTCATAAGTTTATTAACCCTAATCTTTGAATTATCTATTAGAATCTCTTTTCAATAGTATAATTAAAGATTATATTAAAGAACAACAAATTCTCTTAAACAAAACAATCAATACCTAGCAAGACTTTGCAATTTATCTCTAAACTTTTAATAATCTTCATCAATTTTGCCTAGATCTAATTATACAAGCAATCTATCGATATTCTTGCACAATATCAAGTATTAGATTAATACCATAGAAATATCAATCTAAAGTAACAAAGAATGCATAATTGAATTAATAAAAATAAGGATCTTTATTAGATCTAATAAACTCATCATCACATGGTAATTCTAAGTTCCATGAAACCTAGATATAATAAATTTACATGCTAATCATGGCAAAAGAACAATCCTTAGTAAGATCTAGTGAAAACATGAAAAGAAAAGCCATGAAAACAAATCAAATTTCTTAAATGTTGAGTTTCAGAGTGTGTTGTTCTCTTATGCATTTTTTCCCTTTGAGTCTCTTTAAAGGTCGTATAAAAAATTTGTTAAATATCCTTGATGATCCCTTTTATAATGCATTTATTTTTCACTCTTCGCTACATGCCCAAAAAATTCACTAAATCTTTACAAATCTATAACTGACATGACTAGGGACATAGTCATGTCTCTCAAGTGGTGACACTTTTTGTACACTATTCTACTCAACTAAAAAATCCTCCCTACAATTGAGATAGTCATGTTGGTGTTCGTCTCACTTCCAAACTTCATAACTTCTTCAATTTAACTTTAAATTAAGTGAAACTTATTTCTATTTTCTCATTTTCACTTAAAAAACATTCCAAAATCTAGAAATCAAGATTTTACTCAACTGAGTATCATTTAATTAAAATAAGTTGAAATTTCAAGGAAAATCATTATATTAAATATAACCAATTAAGAGCTTATCAAACTTCCTCATACTTAAGAATTTACTTTTCATTAAGCGAATAGATCAGAGAAAAATTAGAACAAGAAATCCTTAATTAAAATTATCATTACTTAGGAGAGCGAGCAAAAATTACGCTTAACCAAAAAAAAAAAAAATTCAAAAGATCAACTTGCAACTTTTCACCCAAAAATTTTTAACGACTTCCTTCCTCATACTTACATCTTTTTGCAATGCCAAGAGACACAAAATACCCAAGTTCACAAGTTGATCTATGTAAATTAGATTTTATCTAAATCACTTAATTAGAGATTCTCATTCTTAAAATCAAATTTAACATCTCACTAACCAAGAAAAAGTCATAAAAATTTTAATCGACTTAGTTTAAATGTATACAACTCTCTCTTAAATCTCGCTAAGCACCATAATTTAGAGTAAACACCTATTATATTCTTTTGATCACTCCCCTAGTATTTATTTTCATTAGAAGGCTTCAACTCACTTAATTTATTTCATTTGTGAATGACTCATTTGTGATTGGAGTCCATTAGCAGCAAAATTCGAACCTCGCTCTTCTAATGGACCTAGACAAATTCATACCAACTTATCTTTACATTAGCAACGAGAAAGAACCTTACTCTTGTGAGGGACTAATGCCAATCCTCACCAACATGATCACTTTATTTCATTTCATTTCATTTCATTTTTCTTTCTTCTTTTTTTCTTTTCTTTTTTCTTAGTCTCCATCTATATTTTTTGAGGAATTTTCAAAAAACAAAATTTTGTTTGTTTATTTATTAAGGATTATAAGGTTCTAAAGACTTCCAAGAGAAAAGTATACATTAAAGAATATTCAAAACTAGTCATGACCAGCTCTCGACTAGAAATGTTGCTCTAATCTCAAGTCTTAAAATCCTAAGGTAAGTAACTCCTAACTTTACTCCACATAGATTCCACCAATCAACTTCAGCAAATTGTAAATTGATCATCAAAGATCAAGCATCAAATATTCAATATAATTCATTGGAAGTCATCAAATTATAACATAGTTGCAAGTTAACAAAATAATTGGGTTAAATGCATCAAAATTTGTCTCCCAAATAGCAATAATTTCTATATCTCCTTCCCCACACTTAAAGTTGTACATTGTCCTCAATGTATGAACTAAGTAATTTAAAATAGAAAACATAAATTCATACATTCATTGGGCAAGAAGATATGAAAGTGGAACAAAAATAGATACTTACCTGAAATTCAATTTACACATTTATTAACTACGAAATTTGGAATCCTCCTTTCTAAGCATAAATCTACATAAGCTTAATATTTTTCATGACCAGGACCAAGTAACACAACTCACTAACACAATCAAAGAAAAGAAAATAAAAGCAAACAAAATAAAGGAAAAAACATGAAATAGAAAAATAGAGAAATAGTCCAACCCTAAACAGAGCTTATAATAAGCTAAGTACAAACTGAACAGAAAAAGAAAAAATAACCACCTTAGCTTCTCAAACCTCCTCATCAAAGGCATCATCCATGATCTCATCTTCATCATTAATCTCCTCACTGGAGCTTTCATCATCTCCTTCCTCCTCGGCTTCCTCTTCTTCCTCTCCCTCTTCATCCTCCTCTTCTTCATTTTCCTCCTCATCTTCTTCACTTGAGCTTAGAGTAAGTAGGGTCACATCAAGCATTCAAAGGTTATACTTCTTAGCAACATTACTGGCAAATTTCAACAACTTATATCTTTTTTATTGTCAACTTCTAGAACATGCATATCCTCTTGCTTCTGTATTTGTTATTGAAGCATATCTTCTATCATATCCAAATGTGAACCACCACCTCTACTAAAACTAGCACCCCTTACCAACTCTTCATTGTCAAACTATGTTCTCATGTGCTGGAATGTATCTCTCCTTAAAGGCTTTCTGATATAGATTCCATAGATGAATACATATGGCCAATATCATGTGTAACCAAAAGGGCAGGTCTGGGCCCACGAGATAGCTCAAAAAGTAAATGGTAGTCGAGGATGAACAGGGTTTCTCGTGCATTGATTATGCATAAGCTTGGGTCACACTTGATATGACGCACAAGTATGGTTAGAGGTTACTCGCCAATAGTCTACACTCAATGAGCTAGATAAGAGTAACTTAAGAGTAAGTAGAACGACACTTAACTTAAGAGGGAGTAAAAGTTCAGTGTATTCTCTATATGATGATGGGACTATTATATTATGTAAGTATTTATGGTATCTAATTAGGGTAAGTCCTAAATTATAGAAAATGATCCCTACTTACTAAACAAAAGGAGAATAATTTACAGGGAAAGTAAGTATTCATGCAAAAAAATATCCTCTATCAAAAAGGACGATACGAATGTTAGAAAGGACAGTACGCATATGTTTTACTCAGTTTATGGTCCAATAACACTACAGGTCGAGTAAGGCTAAGCCTTGATTAGGTCTAATCGGCATCAGTAGTTTGGCAACTTTGATTGCTGTAGGCTAGATAAGGGTTTATTGCAGGCTAGATAAGGGTTGGCTTAGGGATGGCTCACATTCGGTTTAGCCTTGGGTGGTCAGCTCTTGACAATTGTTAGCTCGGCCTTAGCATTATAGAGATGGCTATTTTCCTAATTTGTACTTAGACTAGGGTGTTACAGAAGGGTCAGCTCTGCATGTTAACTAATCACCTTGGCAGCTTCCTAGATGGTGTAGAGAGCAAAGTAGCTCGGTAGATTGGACAACACTGATCTTTGGCACTTAACTTACCTCGGATAACTCGACGAAGCATCTAACAAATCCCTCTAGCTCGGGAGCGCATGATCGATCCTTGGTCCCTATCACCCCTTCGAGGTTGTTTGAGATTTGGGATCAAATCTGGTTCAACTCCAGGTTGCTCGTCCTCGGGAGTGTAAGGTTTGAGATCGATAATGTTGAAGGAGTCTAAAACTCCATATCCTTCAGGTAATCATATCCTATAGGCATTAGAATTGATCTCTTCAAGCACTTTAAAAGGTTTAACGGCTCTAGGAGACAAGTTGCTCTTCCCCAAGTTTAGGAATCATTCCTTACTAAGATGTATCTAGACCAAATCACCTGGTTGAAATTCTCTCTTCTTCTATCCTCGGCTTCACTTCTCAAGCTTAGTATTAGCTCGGCTCAATTGCTCTACAACCTTTTAGTGCATGGCTTTGATGGCCTCAACTCTTTCATTAGCTAACCAGTCATCATTAAGCTTTGGTTAGGGTGCTTGGTCCATCGGGAGCTCAAGGTTAAACTTATAGGAAACCTCAAATGGAGACATGCTTATTATGTTGTAGGCGATCCTATTGTAGGAGAACTTAATGATTAGCAGACATAGATCCTAGTCGGTCGTATTTCGTCCAATAGCAACCCGTAGTTAAGTTACTACGGTTCTATTGACAACCTTGGTCTATCCATCGATCTACGAATGGCAAGACGTGGTGTACAATAGCTTGGTTCCCATTCACCTCCATTGTATCCTCTAAAAGTGGCTCATGAACTTTGAGTCTCAATCCAAGACAATGGTTTTGGAAACTTCGTGATGTTTGATTACTTCTTACAAGAAAATAGAAGAGATAGTCGAAGCATCGTTAGTTTTAGAATAGGGCATAAAATGTGCCATCTTGTTAAATTGATCCACAACCACCATGATGGAGTCCTTCCCTCGGGACATCCTTGGTAATCCTAACATGAAGTCCATACTTAGCTTGGATTATGGTTTGGTTAAAATAGGTAAAGGTAAATAATGTCCTTGCTCAACTTGGCTCTTTGCCTTTTAGCAGGTCGCATACTTCTCCAATACGAACTGTACGTCTCTCATCACTTTCAACTGAAAAATCTCGCAGCTGGTACTTCATAGGTTCGGCATTAGCCAAAGTGTCCTATTAATCATCCTCTATGCACCTCGCCTACTAGCAGTTCTCTCATGGAATAAGTTAGGATACATAACCTCTTCTTCCTGAACAAGTACTTGTCTTCCCTGTAATAGTCGTCCAATGTCTATCCTTCCTCACATTAGGCATAGATAGGACCAAAGTGTAAATCCTTAGCATATAAATTCTATATGGTTGAAAAACCAAGTAGCCTTGTTTGCAACTCGGTCACGAGGGTATGTCATCTCGATAGGGTGTTGGCCACTAAATTTTTCCTTCCATTCTTGTATTTTACGACATCAAAAAAACCGTCCATGAACTAGACCCATTTGGCTTACCTTTGAGACAACTTGGGTTAGCGCTTGAGATACCTCAAAGATTCATGATTGGTGTAGATCACAAATTTCTTAGGCAGCAAATAGTATTGTTATACTGTTGGTGCTTAAATTAAGGAATAGAACTCCTTGTTATAGATATAATAGTTGAGTGTAGCTCCTTAAAGTTTCTCACTAAAGTAAGTAATAGGATAGCCTTCTTTCATCAACACAGCACCTATGCCTAGTCTGGATGCATCACACTCTACTTCGAACACTTTGTCAAAGCTCAATAAAGCTAAGACGAGAGTTGTAGTTAACCTCACTTTCACCCCCTCAAAACTCCTCTTCTCTTTCTCTCCTCATCTGAATTCAACACTCTTCTTTGACAGTTCAGTAAGTGGAGCCACAATCGTACTGAAATTTTTTATAAATCTGCAATAAAACAATGCTAGACCATAGAAACTTCTCACATCTACAAAACAGGTTAGTTCAGGTCATTTTATGATCGCTCTTATTTTCTTATCATCGACTTAGTGCCACCTCCACTCACAATAAACCCTAAGAAGATCACCTCGGATGGGTAAAAGTCACACTTCTTTAAATTGGCGTAAAGCTATTCAACTCAGAGTTTTGTAAAGACTCTTTGGAGATGCTCTTGGTGAATCTCTAGGTCGAGGCTGTACACCAAAATGTCATCAAAATAAACTACAACAAACCTTCCTTTTAATTCCCAAAGCACGTGATTCATCAGGCACATAAATGTGCTCGGCGCATTGGACAGTCCAAATGGTATTATAAGCCATTCATATAAACCATGTTGTGTCGTGAATGTGGTATTCCACTCATCACCCTCACGCAGTTGAATTTGATGGTATCTAGATTTAAGGTCAATCTAGGAGAACACTTTTGTTCCACTTAATTCATCTAGTATGTCATTAAGCCTAGGTATGGAATACCGTACTTGATGGTGATTTGATTGATCGCTCGGCCATCCACACACATCCTCTAAGAACCATCCTTCTTTGGCATTAACAAGGCTAGAATGGTACAAGGGCTAAGGGACTCGTACATATACCCCTTTTTCATTAGCTTATCTAGTTACTTCTACAACTCGGCAGCCTATTCCGGATTCAACTTATTCAGGATTCAGCTAATAGGCAAGCTTATTTGGTAATACGGCTCCTAACTATAGGTTGATCGCATGCTCGACACCCCGGATTCAAGGTAAACCTTTCGGCAGTTGTAAACCCTACGAATTTAGCTGTCTAAGTATAGAATCAAATGCCCAAACTGTAGATGATTTCCTAAAGTTAATAGAGCCAATGAGATTTAAAACCGATTAAAAATCTCAATTCAAAACCTAAAGTGAATATGAAAAACCTTAAATTATCAATTGAACCTCTATTCGCATACGAAGACCCTAAAGCCTCAAGTATATGTAACTGCAAAAGTTAACCTTGAACCTTATCAAAACCTTAAGATAACAATCGAAGACTTAATCGCATATGAATATATTAAACTCTAAATGTGTAAAAACACTAGAGATTGTACTCGGAAGTAATATAACCCTAAAACTATTACTTTAAGGATATAAAAGCATTAATCCACCATAATTTACCCTAAAACCCTAAGTGATAATATATTCTCCATATTTTGCCATTTTATTAGTAAACGACTAAAGATAACTTTCAATCATGCATAAATATTTAGAATACTTAAGTGA
Source organism: Lumnitzera littorea (assembly GCA_024138015.1). Lineage (NCBI taxonomy): Eukaryota > Viridiplantae > Streptophyta > Magnoliopsida > Myrtales > Combretaceae > Lumnitzera > Lumnitzera littorea. The sequence goes on along the minus strand of JAMXBB010000008.1, from coordinate 43,747,855 downwards.
TCCCTTAGAAACTAAGATATTGCATTCTAGATCACATTCATTTTCTAAGTATATAACTAGGATAGTATTACATAGAGTTGAGAGTATAGTTAAAGCTTAGGTTAAATGTAGTGAACCTTAATACCCTAATTGATACTTTTCATACTAGTTATACTAAGTAGCTTACCAAATGATGTATATAGGATATAAATACCTAAAGTAAGATCTCATCATCTATTTTTACTAATCAATTCACCAAATGCCTTATTTCCATTCATTTCTTTAATTTTTCCCTTAATTTTCCTTAATTACTACATTAGGTATGGGAAGTTGACCAAGTCAACACATGTTGACCAAAGTCAAAAGGTTGACTAAGTCAACATGTGGAAAAGTCAACACAAATGTTCCTTTCATTTGAAAAAATATCTTCCTTCTCATGATTTCTTTTCTTTTCTTTTGGCTTTTCCCTTCTTTTTTCTTTGTTTTGCCGTCTACTTCTTTCTCTTTTCTAGATGCCACTTGTTTGCTTTTTCAAAACAAAGAACGCAAAACAAATTCCTTTCTTCTTCCCCTTTCCAACGGTATCTTCCCTTCCCCTTTCACTCTTCTTTCCTTTTCAACTTTTCATCCATTTTCAAGACCAAAATTAAGGACTTATGATACTATGTCTTGCTTCATCTTCTTTACTAGTTAGAAGAAGAGTTAGGTCAGGTTAAGTAGTTATATGTTGTGTATATATACGTTGATTTAGGCTTAAAGTTTCAATCTTTACATATGGAAATATAGAACTCTTTAGGCAATGGAAGAAGATGCATGTGTACATGTCTTTGAGTATGTGCACATAAGGGTATGCTAGAGATATACATGTATAAATACCTTTGTACATAAGTATTTATTATGTACATAACCTAAATTAAGACATCTACTAACTATACATACATATACCATGTTAAATATACCCTTAAAATACAAAAAGATGGAATTTGAAAAGCTTGCTTAAGGGGGTAGATGAGGCATATGAAAATACGTATAAAAATACATATGTCACCATATGCGTATATGGGTATGTATATTAGTATATGTATAGGTACACATGTATAAGTACTTATAAGTACACAAGTATACATATTAGTATATTAGAAGTATAGGTATGTATATCACATATGTATAAAGTATGTAAATATATAAGGATAATAATAGACTAATGATGTAAGCAATGATGATGACATAAGCTATGACATCAAAGGATTACATAAGCTATGACATTATCAAGTGATTAAATAAGCGATGATGTAAGCATAGGTTTATAAAAGAAGAAATAATAAGATTACATAAGCATATAACATAGGTATATACATGTACTTAGAAGTCGAAAATCTCTTAAACCTTAAGACACTTCCTAAATTGAATGAAACTTCATTAAGTACGTGAATTAATAATACTAATGTAAAATTTCCTAAGTGTAAGAATGTAATAGCTAATTCAATCATTAATTCCTAAACTAGGATATAAACATAAGCAATAAGAATAATTAAACTTCAATAAAATAAAATTTCAATAAATTTAGCCCATATCGTAAAATACGGGTCTTAACGTCCAAAACGGACATCACCCTGTGAACGTGCGTCCGAAAATGATGAAAACGACTATAAGTTCGCAAATATTGAAATTAGAATGAAAAAGTTACAAAATACGTAAAGGAAGTCTTATAACTTACAAATATAAGAAAATAGTTACTATTAACCCCATTGAGTATGATAAACCTTATACACATTATACTTGAGTTATATTAGGGGAAACTAGATAAACTACAACAAACTTTTAGTTAACTAAGGAGTCTGAATTCTTAGAATACTTATAAGTTTTACTATTTTGATTTAAGCGTTCAATATTGAGTTCTGGAAACCCCAAAGCTTAGAGAATAAGCAATAATCCAAGTGAGAGAGTTCTAATGACCTGCTACTTGCTTATGCGTATTACTTGAATGATGTTTTGCTGCTTGCTATTACTTATATATTTGAATGACTGTTTTGTTTGTATGTTATCATTTATGTGATCACCCTTTTTAAAGTGGTAAATATGAATATCTAACCCAAATAACCGGTTCTATTTGTCATATGTCTATGACCTAATAAATGTATGGATGAAGAGTGCTAGCTTTGCAAAATGTTGAAAAGGGTTTTTTTGGAAAAAGTTTTCCTAATCTTAAACGTATTTTGTATGATTTTAATAAGGGCCACAGTGATAGAAATGATATTTTATCATTAAGGCAAAGCTAGCATAGGTTCTCCACTTAATAGCGAGAGGACTCGTTTTATTGTGCCTGTAAGACCTTGGTTAATTTTGGTTGCAAGGGGATTCACTTTATTATGCCTGTAAGGCCTTAGTTAATTTTAGTTATGAGAGGACTTGCAAGTTTGTGCCCAAGGGACTTTGGAGGGTGGATAGTCCTAGTTTGGAATCCCCTTATTTGGATTGAAACTCTTTTCTCGACTAGGGTAATAGTCGAGTGTTGCCTAGAGGGGTGGTGCCCCTAGGTAGCCTCATGCAGGTAAGTTGAGATGCATTGTACGAGTAAGTATAAGGGATAATCGAAGTGTAGATGACGTAATTCTACACCTTCCATAGTTCCGAACTCCTATAGATGTGTTGCTTGCATTCATCGCGCTTGCATTCATTTTGTATATAGATAGCTTGCTTGCATATGTAATAATAATATATGATAACTTGCTTAAACGATGGTGGTTCGGGACGAACTCACTAAGTTGTTTCATGCTCATTCCCCCATAGTTTCCTTTGTAGGTTTACTTACAATGGGATTGGGATAAGTCTCGAATGTTGAGTGCGAGATGAAGACATGTATACTAGTATTAGAAGTAGCTGAGTACTCTTTAGATGATACATAAACATCCTTTGTAGAAAATATTTATATGTTAGAACTTACTACAATTTAATTTTTCTTGTATATATATATATATATATATTATAATATTAGTATATCCTATCTTATTATTTGGTAGGGAATACCGATTCTCTGTAGTTCTGAAGAACTGTGGGATATCGAACACCCATAGTTATTTATATTTGTAATCTACAGTAAATTATTTACTTAAAAATCAGTAACCTTAGTGATTAATCATTTAGAGTCTTGCAATCTCTAACTTGCAAAACGGTTTTCATATCATGAGTGCACACATGTTATGGAAATTTTAGGTAATCTTACTAAGCTTTCTTTAAGGTCCTGACAATAGTAGTACTCCTTAATCCTTCGACTCTAAGGGCTTGTACATTTCTTTCTTCAGGCTCATAGTACTCCTTTGCTTCGTCATCTCCTTTCGCTTCTTCCTTAATCTCTTTAAGCGATAGCCTTCATCTCGTATCCCTACTAATTTCTTCAGCTCAGGGTGGTTGAGCTAAGGCATTAACTCGGCCAAACCGACCATTGCCTCGACCTTGCTACTCACGTTCTTTAGTGGGGCTATTCCTAGCTCACTGCTTGTCTTCTTAGATAACAGTTACTAACTTGGCTACCAAGTCGGTAAGCCTATCTAAGCGATCACCCACTAATTGAGGTGTGAAGTTTCCTTCTTGCGCTTGGCCATGTCAAGTACCACTTTCTTGGTTTCCTAAAGTTCCTTCAACACTTGAGTCTGACATTGATGGTTACTTTACAAAAATTAACATCTAATAATACCACTTGAAGATTAATAACCAATACTCCGATCTCCACGACAATTACACAACAAACGAACAATCAACTATATTCTGTTTTGTGTATCGGAAACAGGGGAAAATAGAGCACATAACACTTCTCAACGACTAAACTCCATAGTTAACAATAGAATCATTATCACACAAGAATGGTAACAAACCACTCAAAGAACATAGTAACAAAAACCAACTTTGAATGTAGCCAGGCTTTGATACCAGGATGATATGGATTCCATGGATGAATACATAGGCCCAATATCACACGCAACCAAAAAGGTGAGTTCGGGTTGCGAGATGGCTCGAAAAGTAAATGATAGTCATGGATAAGCAGGGATTCCTGTACACTGATGATGAATATGACACACCAGTACCTCACTCATGCTCGGGTCATAATTGATATGACGTACAAGTATGGTTGAAGGTAGTCTATTAGTCTATGCTCAATAAGCTACATAAGAGTAACTCAAGAGCAAGCAAAAGGACACTTAGCTTAAGAGAGAGTAAAAGTTTTATGTATTCTCTATATGATGATGCGGCTATTACATTATGTGGGTATTTATTGTACCCAGTTAGGACAAGTTCTAAATTACAAAAAATTATAGAAATAGATCTTTACTTACTAAACAAAAGGAGAATAATTTATAGGGAAAGCAAGTATTCGGGCAAAAGAATATCCTTTGTCAAAAAGGATAGTACAGATGTTAGAAAAGACAACGCGTATGCGTTTTACTCAGTCTATAGTCCCAATAACATTGTGGACCGAGTAAGGATGGGCCTTGATTAGGTTTGGTTGGCATTGGCAATTTAGTAACTTTGATTGCTAGGGATAGACTAAGGTTGGCTTAGGGAAGGCTTACATTCGGGTCGACCTTGGGTGATCAGCTCTTAACAATTGTTAGCTTGACTTTGACATTATAAAGATGGCTATTTTCTTGATTTAATGCTTGGACTAGGGTGATACGAAGGGGTCAACTCTGCATGTCGGCTAATTGTCTCAGCAACTTCCTAAATGGTGTGGAGAGCTAAGTAGCTCAACAAATCAGATTGAGGTAAACATTGCTCTTCAACACTTAACTCACTTCGAACAACTTAGTAAACCATTTGAGAAAGCCCTTGAGCTTGGGAGTGCGTGATTAGTCCTTGATCCCTATCTTGATTTAAATTCCAAAGATCAACATACGGGCCTAATATCACACATAACTAAAAGGGTAGGTCTAAGTCATGAGATGGCTCAAAAATTAAATGGTAGTTGAGGATGAGTAGGGGTTCTCATGCACCGACGATGGATACAATGGACCAACGCCTCACATGAGCTCGAGTCATACTTGATATGATGCATAAGTATGGCTAGAGGTCACTCGCTAATAATCTACGCTCAATAGGCTAGATAAGAGTAACTCAAGAGTAAGTAGAAGGACACTTAACTCAAGAGAGAGCAAAAGTTCAATGTATCCTCAATCATACTCTCTACTTCTAACTTCAAGATGTCTCCCTTAATGACTATCATCCTTTAGTTTAGGCACTGAGTAATCATATGTCCAAACCCTTGACACTTGAAGCACTTAATCTGGCTCATTTTTTTGCCAAACCCCTGCCCCTTCTCATAAGTTCAAGTTGGCACTTTACCATCGTGTCAGCCTTTATTCTCGGCTTTGACATCAACTCTTCTGCCCAACTCGATACTAGACTAAATGCAATGACTTACCTATCCTAGTTAGCTAGTCGGCATTCTAGTCATTACTCAACTCCTTCTTTGCCTCTCCACTCGCTAGGCAATCCTAACAACTTCACCCATTATATCAAATTGTTGGAGCTCTACAATTTCTCGGATATCTCCTCTCAATCCAGTAGTAAATCTTGAGATTGTTCGGGTTGGTGGTTCCTCCACTTCACATCATATCATAAGCATTTAGAATTCTTGAACGTAGTCATCAACAGTTCGACTTCCTTGTCGCAGCTCCTAAAGCCGAGTGAAAGTATCTTAGAGATATGTTTCCTGTACGAATCTATTTTTGAGTACCCTCTTCATCTCGAGCTAGGTGTTAATCTCTCGGTACCCCTCTCTTTTTCTCATAGCCTGAAAATTCTTCCACCACATGGCGACATATTTGGAGAATTCAACAACAACAGTCCTTACTTTCTCATAATCCTTATATTGATAATAATCGAACATATGCTCCACCTTCTCTTCCAAATCTAGATACTCATCAGCATTCCTAGATCTATTGAAACTTGGAATCTGAAGCTTCACATGGTCGGATGCTCTAGGGACTTGTATACGCTCCTCTTCAAAATACTCCTCTTCCTCTTCATCAAGCTCTCTCAAGTCTATCCATAACCTTACTTGTCTGCCAACTCCTCTACCTTGACATGGTTGAGCTGGGTTCTGACTTTTAATAGGTTGAGTAGCTTATGGAGTGTTTTGCGCGGCCTTAGTAGGTCGATAAGACAAGGCATGAATAGCTCGAGTTAGATCTACTAAAAGGTTAGCTACCTCATTAAGTCTCTTGTCAGTGCTTTTGGGAGTTCCTTAAGATTATTGTCCGCAGTGGATAACTCTACTATCATCACCAGCACTAACATTCATACTTGGGTCTATCATTTTTCCTCATAGATTCAAAATTCAAGAAAACACTTCAAAAAGTGAACAACCAATAACATAGTAGTCGAATGAACACAGTAACTTGCCTTATTTCTCATACACAAAATAGAGCATAACAGAATACAAGAAGAACTAACTACAGCTCATACAAAACCTCCACTCTAATACCAAGATGTTGCGAACGTAACCAAGAACAAACAAGGTCGGTCATTGGATGGGTCTAAGCTTGTTGAAAGTTTGAAAAGGGTTAATTAGGAAAGGTACAAAAGGGTGAAAGTGAAGAACTAAATAAGCAAAAACTTACAAATAGCTCCAGAGGATATGATACACTAATGGAACTTCCGAAAACTTACTACACAATTCGATATGACACACGAATTGGTCCAATGAGGTTACTCACCACCTAACCTTACTTAAGAAAAAGTATAAGAGTGATGCTGAGAGTAAACAAACAGTATTTACACAAGGAAGAAAGTACTCAAAAGGTATATTGAAGGTAATCTGATCTATTACAGCTATAAGTACAAGGGTATTTATACCCGTAAGTTATGGCAACTTACCCAAAAGGGAAAAGACAATAAGGGCATTTCCTAAAGAAGTAAAGTACATGATGCAAAAGGATAAAAATGAATATACAAGGAAAACGATCATTGGTGCTATAGATTCTATATATAATACTATATACGTAGCGATGCTACATTGGCGAGGTTGTTAGGGGATGCAGACAAAAAGTATGGACAAATTGGCTTGTCCAAGCAAGGATGGCTTAGTTAGTCCGGATTCTCTATCTCTCGGCTTCTTGGTAAGGATGATGCCAAGTGATAGGTCAGCTCAGCACTAAAGTGTAATCATCAACTTGGCATACCATAGAATAATAAATAGTCATACGGTACAGTATTAAAGGTGACTCGACAAGGAACTACTCGGCCTCGACAAGGGTTGGTTAGAACATAAGGATTCGTCATGCTAACCCCTCTAGTCCTTGAGCTCGGTTGCAGGTCAGAGGTCCCATCGCTTGATCCCCATCATGTTAGCTTAAGGATGGCTCACATTTGGGTTGGCCTCGGTTAGTTGACTCTGGATAATTGTTATCTTAGCCTCAATACTGTAAAGATGGCTATTTTTCTAATTTGGTGCTTAGGCTAGAGTGTTGTAGAGGGGTTAGCTCTACATGTCGGTTGGTTACCTCGGTAACTTCCTAGATGGTGTGGAGAGCAAAGTAGCTCGGTAGATTAAACTAACATAAACACTTCTCCTCGATGCTTAACTTACCTCGGACAGCTCAATGAACCATCTAAGAAAGCCCTTAAGCTTGGGAACATGAGATTAGCCCTTGATCCCTATCTTAATACAGATTCCATAGATGAATACATGGGTCTAATATCATGCATAACCAAAAGGGTAGGTCTAGGTCTCGAGATGGCTTGAAAAGTAAATGGTAGTCAAAGATGAGCGGAGGTTCCCATGCATTGACATTGGATATAATGCATTAACACCTCACACGAGCTCATGTCACACTTGATATGTCATAGAAATATAACCAAAGGTCATTCGCCACTAGTCTACGCTCAATGGGCTAGATAAGAGTAGCTCAATAGTAAGTAAAAGGATACTTAGCTCAAGAGGGAGTGAAAGTTCAGTGTCTGATGATGCGGCTATTACATTATGTGAGTATTTATAGTACCCAGTTAGGGTAAGTCCTAAATTACAGAAATGGATCCCTACTTGCTAAACAAATAGAGAATAATTTACAGGAAAAACAAATATTCATGCAAAAGAATATCCTCTATCAAAAAGGATAGAACACTATAGGGTGAGCATGGGTATGCCTTGATTAGGTCTAGTCGGTGTTAGCAGTTCGGTAACTTTAATTGTTGGGGTTGGATAAGGGTTAGCTCAAGGATGGCTCACATTCGGGTTGACCTCAGGTGGTAAACCCCTAAAAATTGTTAGCTCAGCTTCAACACTATAGAGATGGCTATTATCCTAATTTGGTGCTTAGACTAGGGTGTTATGGAGGGCTCAGCTCCGCATGTCGGCTGATCACCTCGGCAGCTTCCTAGATAGTATGGAGAGTAATGTAGCTCAGTAGATCTAACTGAGGTAAACACTGCTCCTCGATGCTTAACTCACCTCAAATAACTCAATAAACCATTTGAGAAAGCCCTCAGGCTTCGAAGTGCATGATTAGTCCTTGATCCTTATCTTCATACGAATACCATGGATAAACACACAGTCTCAATATCATACGAAACCAAAAGGGTAGGTTTGGGTTGTAAGATGGCTTAAAAAGTAAATGGTAATCGAGGATGAGTAAGGGTTCCAGTGCACCAATAATGGATATGATGCACCAATACCTCATATGAGCTCGAGTTGCACTTGATATAACACAAAAGTATAGCTAGAGATCACTCACCACTAATCCATACCCAATAGGCTAAATAAGAGTAGCTCAAGAGTAAGTAAGAGGACACTTAGCTTAAAAGGGAGTAAAAGTTCAGTATATTCTCTATATGATGACACAGTTATTACATTATGCAAATATTTATAGTACTCAGTGAGGGTAAGTCCTTAATTATAGAAAATTACAAAAATGGATCCCAACTTGCTAAACAAAAGGAGAATAATTTATAGGGAAAGCAAGTGTTTGTGCAAAAGAATATCCTCTATTAGAAAGGACAGCATACGCGTTTTACTTAGTCTATAGTCCTAATAACGTTACGAGTCGAGCAAGGGTGGGCCTTGATTAAGTTTGGTTGGCATCGATAGTTCGATAACTTTGATTGTTGGAGTTGGACAAAGGTTAGCTCAAGGACAGCTAACATTCCAGTTGGCCTCAAGTAGTCGGCCCTTAACAATTGTTAGCTCGACCTCGATATTGTGGAGATGGTTATTTTCCTAATTTGGTACTTGGATTGGGGTGTTACAGAGGGTCAACTCCGTATGTTGGCTGATTACCTCTACAGTTTCTTGGATGGTGTAAAGAGCAAAGTAGCTCGACAAATTAGATTAGGGTAAACACTACTCCTTAGTGCTTAACTCACCTTAGGTAGCTTAGTAAACCATCTAAGAAAGCTCTTAGGCTTAGGAGCGCATGATCAGTCCTTGATCCCTATCACTTTGTCTCCCCTACTAAAGTCATGTGGGGCATAGGTTGAGACATAAGCCCCATCCCCTAAGCTAAGATAGTAATATAAGGGCCACAATAGAATTTTCCATATTCTCTAGTCTTGGTAGGTTATTTAACCAAATACTCAACCAACAAAACTGTCATGTTCATAAGGTACTACCTTATCATGTTGTAAATAGATAATAACTCCAATGTGCCCACAATACTAGTACTCTTCCCACAACCCACTATCATATGAGATATTAACCAATGCACCACTTGGATGCCTCATAGTAGAAGCCTTGCTAGACTTTGCAATGTAAGGATGTGATCGGGCAATGTCCTTTCAAAATTGTGAAGCTGAAACTCCGTGAGGTAGATGATACTGGAGATCATGAAACTCTTGAGTTTGAACATATTCCTCATTGTACATTCCCATATAAACTCCAAACTCTACGATAGTGATATAATAAGCTTAACCATTAACTCGAAATCTCATTTTCCTTTTAGCCTCATATTGCTCTCAAGAAGGCTTCTCTAGTTGTAGAGTGCATAAGAACTCAAGAGTTAGGTCTTACCAAATCTAGGCTTGAAGTGTCAAAAGCTTCTCCCATGGTTCAATAGAGACCATCGCCCGTAATTGATCTACTATGTTCAATTGTTCAATCACTCCCTAATCTAAGTAAAGAGTTTTGCCAAATGAGCAATTTTGAAACAATTGAAATCTTTGCTGTATAGTTTCATCTTGAAATCATAATATAAGATGGAGTAAGGATTCAATAGCTGCCAATGGTTGAAGAGAGTGTAGCAATTGTGAGGACAAAGTGGAAGTAATGGACTTATCCATCCTCTTGATTGGAAGTTTAGATCTCAATGCCATTTTCCTATCTAAAAAGAAACAAGTTTCAAGTCAACGTTTTGTTACACAAGAGCTTCCCTACACTTTGAACAAAGAAATAGACAAAAAATCATAACTAAGTATGGAAATTTTCATTGAGGAATTTTATTGAACATTTGGTGAGCATACAAAATATAGTTGTTTTCTTAAGAAAATGTTTCCTATAATCCTCTCAACTAAAGACACAAAGGAAATTCCTAGAATGCTTAACACATAATTCTTCAATTGAATGGATCAATAACACTTATAATGTTAATGGAACTCTAAATCCCTAAGTGTTATAGTAAAGAAGATAAAGAACAATGCATATCAATCAAGAAAATCCAACATCTTACGGCATGAAATTAACATGCCCATACATAGTATTATGTGTTGTAAGTGGCACAATCGTATCACAAATTGTATCTTTCAAATCCAAAAATGGTGCCTAATTCAAAAGATACTATCATATCGTTTTATGATCCATACTTTAAACACTCAGAATAAGTATAAAGCTACTTTAATCCCACAAAGAAATTAGAATAATGCAAAAGCCTTAAATTATCATCAAGATCCAACATGCATGATAGCAATTTCTCAAATAAAATTTGCAACAAACACAATGATAATAAAGATCAAGATGCATACCTGGTTTTTAGAGTGAGAGTGAAGAGTATTGATCCTTATGGATGTAAGAATATGGAAGAAATGGAGTGTATGGGTATTCTTAAGTGTGTGCGTGAGAGAAAGAAGGAAGAGATAGAATATGGGTTCAATTCGTGCAACTAAAATATGAGAAAGAGATCAAGTACATTGGACTTATATGGGGTGTATGGCATGACTAGGAGACACGATTGTATCTCTCAAGTCATATAACTTCCTAAGGGTAGTCGACATGTTTGTTAGTGCTATTAACATATCTTGAAGACATGACCGTATTTGATAAGTTATGTAACTCATTGTAGGTTACTCAATTTTTTATAGGTGCTAATGATACAGGTAGTGACACAACTGTGTATCTTGCCCATGTAACCTATCATACATGGCTTTTTTTTTTTTTTTTTTGAATCAAAGAAAATAAAACCTAAGAAAATACATAAATAAATAAATAAGTGAAAGAAAAAATTACTAAAATAAATTGTAAACTTAAGTTACCTCTTAAGAGCACTATGTTTAATGTCAATAGCTCGATGACATACTAAATCAACTTACTCTTTTCTAGGATTGAGGAGTCGAAACTCCTCTCATTCATGGCTTTCAATCTCTCTACTTGCATACAACTTCAAACACTGACTGTTAACCTTAAACGTACCCTTTTCAGGGTGGGTAACTTCAATTGCACCATGAGGAAAAACCTTAGTAACCATTAAAGGACTAGAGCACTTGGACTTAAGCTTTCTAGGGAACAACTAGAGGCAAGAATTGTATAAGAGGACTTGATCCCTTCTTGAAAGTTCCTCCCATGTCTTATCCGTTGGTCATGATATTTCTTGGTCCTTTCCTTATAGATGCTAGAATTTTCATAAGCTAAGTCTCACCATTCACTTAGCTTGTTCAACTGGAGCTTCTTATGATTTCCTACAAAATCAAAATCCAAGTCAGTAGTTTTAATAGCCTAAAAAGCTCTATGCTTGATCTCCATTGGGAGATGATAAGCCTTCCCATACACAAATCTGTATGGAGTGGTTCTTATTGGTGTTTTGTACATTGTCCTTTAGGCCTAAAGAGAATCATCTAACTTATCAAACTAGTCCTTTCGATGATACTATACCGTCTTTTCCAAAATTCACTTTAGATCCCTATTTGCTACTTCTACTTAGTCACTCGTTTATTGGTTATATAGGGTAGGTATCCTATGAGTTATGCCATAGCATTTTAAGACTCTTTCAAATTATGTATTGCAAAAGTAGGCACCTTTATCACTAATAATCACTCTTAGAGTGCCAAAACGAGTGAAAAGCCTTTGCAAAAATTTTGTAACTACCCTAATGTTGTTAGTTGGTAAGGCCCGAGCTTCAACCCATGTAGAGACATAATCGGTAGCCACCAAGATATATTTGTTCCTATTTGAGTTTGGGAACAGACCCATAGAATCAATACCCCACATATTAAATACTTTGTACACCAAAATTGAATTTCAGGGCATCTTGTCCTTGCTATAAATATTACCTATCTTTTGACAACTTTCACAATGCTTTACAAATTTCTAGGCATCTTTGAAGAGCATAGGCTAATAAAATCTTGCCTCCAAGACCTTATGAGCTATATAGCTAACACTATGATACCCTCCAATCGATCCTACATGGCAATGCCTAAAAATTTGCCAACCCTCAAGATATGAAACATACCTTCTAATCACATGATATGTACAAACTTGAAAAAGATAAGGATCAGTACCATTTTAAATTAGAGAAGAATTTCTTCTTCTACTAATGTGAAAGTCTAGTGAGAAGGATTTTAGCAACAATATAGTTAGCAAAATCTGTAAACTAAGGAGTTTCCAAATCAATTACCCATTTGATAGCATACAAATGCTACTTGAGAAACTCGTTGTTGATCTCGTGCTCTTCTAATCTCTCTAGATTTGGGTTCTCTAGCCTTGACAAGTGATCAACAGCTAAATTCTCCACACCCTTTTTGTCCTGAATCTCCACATCAAACTCTTAAAGGAGTAAGATCCACCTAATTAAGCATAGATTTGCATCCATCTTGGTCAACAAGTATCTAAGAGCAAAATCGGGTCAATATGCACTATCACTTTAGATAACATCAAATAAGAATGAAATTTATTGAAAGAAAAAACGACAACCAACAACTCCTTTTCAGTTGTTGTGTAATTTTCTTTGGCCACAGTAAGAGTTTTTCTAGTATAGTAGATAGGCTAAAGATGTTTGTCCTTCCTTTACCCTAAGATGGCTCCTACAATATGATCGCATACATTGTACATCAACTCAAATGACAAGCTTTAGTCTGTACCATTATAGGAGCATTAGTAAGCTTGTCCTTAAGAGTGTTGAATGATTCCATGTACTCTTGGGAAAATTCAAAAGTGACATCTTTCTCAAGCAATCGTATTAGGAGTCTGGTGATCTTAGAGAAGTCCTTAATGAATCGCTTGTAAAACCCCATGTATCCAAGAAAACGTCAAACTGCTTTTAGTGACATTAAGGGCGATAGCTTGGAAATCGTATCAATCTTGGCATTGTCCACTTCAATGCCCTTTCTTAACATCCTATGTCCTAAAACAATGCCCTCTTAAGCCAAAAAGTGGCATTTTCCCAACTAAGAACCAAATTTGTTTCTTCACACCTCATCTAGACCTTCTCTAAATTGGTCAAACAATGCTCAAAAGAATCCCTAAACACTTAAAAATCGTCCATGAAGACTTCCATGATGTCCTCCCTTAAGTCTTCAAATATGGCCATCATGCACCTTTGAAAAGTGGTCGGTGCATTACAAAGGCTAAATGGCATTTACTTGTAGGCGAATGTACCATATAGGCAAGTGAAGGTAGTCTTTTCTTAGTCTTCTAGTGTTATCAGTATTTGAAAATACCTCGATAGCCCATCCAAGAAGAAATAATACATGCGCTTAGCCAGTCTCTCCAACATCTGGTCTACAAAGGGGAAGGGAAAGTGGTCCTTGTATGTGGCATCATTCAATTTCCTATAATCAATGTACACACACCACCCTGTCACCATCCTCATTGTCATTAGCTCATTCGGTTTTTTTTTTTATTTTTTTTTTGGCATGACGGCCATGCCTCCCTTCTTTAGGACAACTTATACCAAGCTCACCCATGCACTTTCTAATATGGGATACATCATCCTAGCTTCTAATAACTTAATCACCTCTACCTTTACCACCTCCTTCATGTGTGGGTTAAGTTATCGCTAGGGTTGTACCATAGGCTTTTGATTCTCTTTCAATAGTATTTTATGGATGCAAAAGGAAGGACTTATCCCCTTAATGTTTGAAATTTTCCATGCTAACACCTTCTTGTGCTTCTTTAGAACTTCTAACAATCTATCCTTGTAGCCTTTCTCTAGGTTGGAAGTAATGATCAGGTAACTCAAAATCCTTCTCCAAGAAGGCATATTATAAATAGCTAAGGAGCTACTTCAACTCAAGTGCCAACGAATCTTCAATTGATGGCTTCAACCACGACTTCTTTGCCTTTAGAATTGGTTCAAACCCTAGAACATCCCTAGTTGGTTTGTTCACATGTAATTGTGTGAGCAACTTGTTGCACTCGGGGTTGTTCAATCCTTCTTCACTGCTCGATAAACATAATTCTAATGAATCATTTGTCAACATCTCTTGCATATAATTAGAAACAATTGAGTCAATAGCATCTAAATGATAGCAAGTATCATCTAACTTAGTAGACTTATTCATAGCTTCAAAGACCTTAAAGACCATATCTTTGTCGCCTACCATTAAAATTAGTTTCTCATCACTCACATCAATGATATCCCTGACAGTGGCTAAGATGAGCCTCCCTTATATAAGGGGTAACACAACGTCCTCATCCATGTCAAGAATCATAATGTCTACTAAGAAGATAAACTTATCGACTTGTACTAAAACATCCTAGGGTAGGTGATTGACCTATCAACTAATTGAAGACTCATACATATGGATTTAAGCTCACTTAACCTTAACTTTTTAAACAATTTATAAGGCATAAGATTAATACTAGATCCTAAGTCTACCAAAGCCTTAGCAACAAGAAAATTTCCAAAAACACAAGGTATAGTGAAACTTCTTAGATCCTTAAGCTTCTTTTGCAATAGAGTTGAGCATTCTTTATTCAAGATAACTATTGAGATATCTTCTAACTTCCTCTTAATTGACAACAAGCCCTTCAAGAACTTGGTGTACTTTGGCATTTGCAAAAGAGCATCAATAAGAGGTAAATTTATATGTAACTATTTAAAAAGGTTAAGAAATTTATCGAATTGTTAATCACGGCACTCCAGTTTCAAGTGTTGAGGACATGGAGCTAGAGAATGATATTCTTTCATTATGGGTTACTTTAGGGTCTCATTCTCCTAGACCTTAGTTAGCATATTAGAAGCTTCTTTATCATCCTTCCTTTTCCTAGCTTGAAATTCTTTTTCACTTCTAAGGGTTACCACCTTGACTTATTCTTTAAGATTTGCTTCAATGTTCTTAAGTAATGATCCCTATTTCCTCTCATTGATCATTATGGCAAGCTAGTTAATTTGATTCTCTAAGCTATGAATAGAAGCATCTTAATTCCTCAGGAAAATCCCTTTCTATTATATTCTTGCCTCGATTGTCTAGATATATTTTTCCAAGAGACTCTCCAACTTCTTTTCTAGGGCTAGTGAGGGAGCTACAGGCTATTGAAACCCAAGTGGAAGTAAGTTTAACCTTTGTTGAGGTTGGTTCTTTACCTACCATTGCTAACCTTAACTCTAATTCGGACTTCCCCATGAAAAATTAAGGCGATATTTTAGCCTCGGATTGTAGGTAATATTATATGGATTCTATTAGGGTCTTGAGGATTTCCTTAGAAAATTGACTTACTTTATTTGCTCATTACCTACAAATCCTTCTTGATAAAAATTGTTGGGTCTAAATTGAGGTTGTTGTGAACTGACTGAAAGTGAGTTGATCTCTTTACTCAACATTTTCTCCTTAGTGACCAAAGAATGAATTGCATCAAGCCAAAACATACCCACAACTCTTTAACTTCCTTCAGGGTTTTCCCATTGGTAGTTATTTAAGACCATCCCTTCAATCAAGTTCTAAACTTGCTTAGGAGTCTTTGTAATTAGTATACCCTCAGCTACTGCATCTATCATTTGCCTTATGGAAGGGTTGAGACAATTGTAGAAGGTTTGGATTTGCATCTAAAGGGGTAGGTTGTGATGTGGACACCACCTTAGTAGGTCCTTGAATTGCTCCCCAGTGTCAAATAAGATCTCACCCTCCAATTGGGAAAACGTGGAAATGTCGACTCTAAGCTTAGCAAGCTTTCTAGGTAGAAAGTATTTTTTAAAGAAGTTTTCCTCCAACTCATTCTAAGTTGTGATCAAATTCCTTCATAAAGAATTTAACCACTACTTAGCTTAATTGTACAAGGAAAACGGGAATAGATGTAATCGGATTGCATTATCGATTGGCCCATTAATTTTAAAAATATCACATATTTCCAAAAAGCTAGAAATTTGTGCATTGAGGTCCTCATCTTATAGGCCATCGAACCATACGAACTGTTGCACCATTTGTATAATGTCTGGCTTGATTTCAAAGTTGTTGGCTATAGCAACTAACCTATTTATGTTGGATCAAGTACCGCTCAAAGATGGTCGAGAGAAATCTGACATGGTTCTATTATCGTCATTGTTGTTGGCCATGTCATCATAGGTTATACTCTCATGATCTAACTCTTGCTTGTTCAATTCAGCCTCATCTTTGATTCTCAAAGGAGACCCTTGATTATTTGCCTCCACTATTTCCTTTAGTCTCAAATTTCTCAAAGTCATCCTCTTAATCCTGAGGTCAATTTTAATCGAGTCTTATGAGCAACTTCTAGTCATGCATTGCACAAAAGGAAATGCAA
Source organism: Lumnitzera littorea (assembly GCA_024138015.1). Taxonomy (NCBI): domain Eukaryota; kingdom Viridiplantae; phylum Streptophyta; class Magnoliopsida; order Myrtales; family Combretaceae; genus Lumnitzera; species Lumnitzera littorea. Next base: position 43,730,982 of record JAMXBB010000008.1, on the reverse strand, counting down.
AATTAGTTCAAGATCATACTAGAGAAATAAAATAAAACAAGAAAGAAAAGAAATCAAGAAGAATAAAGAAGTAATGGTTAGATTAATAAAGCAACTAGCATTCTTAATATCACAAGTCCGCGACAACGGCACCAAAAATTAGTTATAAGGCAAGTGCACTTATCGATATTAGTATAGACTATTAAAAGTGAATGTCATTCCCACAAAAACTATGATTACAAATACTAACTATTTCTTTATTATCTAACCAGTAAAATTGAGTTCAATAAACTAAAAGAAATTAAATTAAATGACTACTAAAAAATAACCTAACAACTATTCAAGGCTTAACTAAAGAAATTAAACAAGAAAGCAATTAATTCAAAAAATTAACTTAAAGATGTAACTACCTATCAAAATCTTGGTTCTTCTAAAATTACACATGCAACTTCTACAAAAAATAATCTAATTTAATCTTTAATTTCTTTTATCGGTAGAATTCTCTAATAAAGTTAATAATTTTCTCAAGTTTATTAACTCCAATCTTTGAATTACCTATTAAAATCTCTTCTTGATAGCATAATTAAAGATTACATTAAAGGACAACAAATTTTCTTAAAGAAAACAATCAAGATCTTGAAAAACTTTGTAATTTATCTCTAGACTTGCAATAATCTTCATTAATTATGCTTAGATCTAATCATATAAGTAATCTCTTGATTTTCTTGTGCAATATCAAATATTATATTAATACCATAGAAATATCAATATAAAGTAATAAAGAATGCATAATTGAATAAATGAAAATGAGGATCTTTATTAGATGTAATAAACTAATTGTCACATAGTAATTTTAGATTCCACAAAACCTAGATATAATAAATTTACGTGCTAATCATGACAAAAGAACAATTTTGAATAAGATCTAGTGAAAACATGAAAAGAAAAGCTTTGAAAACTAATAGAATTTCTTAAATCTTGAATTCTGGAGTGTGTTTCTCTCTCATGCATTTCTACCCTTTGAGTTTCTCTAAAAATCGTATGTAAAGTGTGTCAAAAAATCTCCTAAGGATCCCTTTTATAATGTATGCACTTTTCACTCTTTGCTGCAAATGACATCACCTAGTTATGCAGTCGTGTCCTAAAGATTCACTAAATCTTTACAAATCTTTTTCAAATCTACTACTAACACAACTTGGGATATAATTGTGTCTCTCAGGTCATGTCACTTTCTATACACCACTCTTATTCAATTGAAAAATCAACCCTATAATTGGGACAGTCATTTCGCTACTCATATCATTTTAAAACTTCATAACTTCTTTAATTTAACTCTAAATTGAGTGAAACTTGTTTTTATTTTCTCATTTTCTTCTAAAGAATGTTCTAAAACCTAAAAATTAAGATTTTACTCAATTAAATATCATTTTCTCAAAATAAACTAAAATTTCAAGGAAAATTACTAAAAATCACTATATTAAATATAGTCAATTGAGAGCTTATCAGTAACCAATCCCAATTCTTCATTTGAGCTACAATTGGATTAGCTCTTAGTGCTAGTGGATCAACATCATTTTCCACCACATCCCATAAGCTTTGAGCTTTCAAATATGCCTTCATCTTGATAGCCTAAAATATGGTAGTTCTCACATATAAAAATTGGAGAATCCATCCTTAATGAATTGCTAGAAGCTATGTTTCTTTTTTTCCCTAGTGTTTGAACACTCACCTCATAAACACTTAATAGAAAGTTCGCTCATAAACTTATAGGACCCTCAAGAATAAAGCTTTAATACCATTTTTTTTGTTTCTATTTTAGTAAAGGAGAAAACTTTTCTACAGATATTACTTTTAAAAAAAGGTCACCATGAAGCTTGTTCCATTAATCATATTATATGGAAATTATAAGAGAATAGCTTTCAAGAGTTAAATCAAAATACATCAGCTAATTCCATCTAATTGAAAAGATAAAAAAATAGAAAGCATGGCCAATATGGGCTTATCAATTTGCAAAATACAAAAATATCTTTGAGATTACTACATATTTTAAGAGTATTTTAGAAAAATCTTTGAACTTCAACAAATGGGAATGCTATCAATTTATCTACATTGTCAATCTATCGAACTTAGCACAAGAAATATTGGACTTTTCTCTTCTATTTAGAAGATTCAAAAGGGAAACATAAATGGCATCAAAGTATAGTGTCCAGCATTGATAATGGAATTAGGTGTACATAGCCATTATTCAAGATCTTGATGAAATCGTTTATTAGTTTTTATGATCATTAGGTTATTTTGTAAGACTTTCATTTTTTTTTTCCTTTTAATTAATGTGTGCTTGTAGTAGCATGTACATAATTAAAAAAGATGTTTGTCACAATTTAATCATTCAAATTAAGGGATAAAAGTAGCTTTTTTCTAGATTTTATACTCTTAGTTAAATTATAAATAGTTGCTCCCCTAAGGTTTGTTATTAAAAATCCAAGTACTTATAGGCAAATCAAGAGATTTACTAAAGCTAATGTATCTATAAAATTTTTAGGAACTCTATTAGGGAGGATGGTTTTGCAAAACTTTTCATCTGAAGCATTATATTTTCTAGTTATGACTTTGCTTTCAGGCAAGGTTTTATTGATAAGTAACAGATTCATTTTTTTTAATTAATAAAAATTTAGTAGTGTATTACCATCTATAATTAATGGCAAATATAAGGCTCTTCAATAAAAGAAGATAACAAATTAAATATAAGTAGCCTAAGAAGAGCTAATGATGGTTATACCAACAATCATAGGGATATGATTGTGAAATTCTATAATTAATGATAGTCTTGAAAAGTTTAAAACTTCCTTCTTAGGACTTTCTAAAGAAACAAAAAAGAAAAAGATAAAATAAGAGGGAAAAAAAAACCTTGAGGGTACAATAACAAATACATATAGGGATTTTAGAATTTTTTGAGAATTTCTTTTACAAAAGGTTAATAGTAATATCATTTTACAAGGTTCTTAAACCATCATTTAATAGAAATTTTATAACCATTACTTAACAATAGTATTTTATGAGTCCCCTAAATATATTTCATTATTATAGCTTCATTTTAATATTAAATTTAAGGTGCAACAAGGACAAATGAATAAATATACATGGAATCATGTTTTCTTTGGAGTCTTGCTTTTATATCATGTACTAGGAATAATTGTCAAATAGTTAAAATAAGAAAAGAATATTACATATTATAACCAAAGAAATGAAGTGTCAAGATGCATGGAAGTCTAAAGATTATAAGGTTAAGATTATGTCAACTTAGATAGGCAATAAAAGGGCAAGAATTGAATCATTTTTCTATGTATTTGTGGGACATCATGACAAATAACTAATAGAAATTGCAGCATCATTATTGAAATTCTAACAATAATTTCAGCTTTGCTCCATCCTTGATTCTCACATATAAAAGCACAATGCTCTTGGACAATTTAATTGTTGTTTCTCTACTTCATTGTATCAATTATGCAATGGAAAAAAAGAATACAACCATAAGTAAGTAAAAACAAAACTCTTCTAATACATTTCCATGCAAAAGCAATACTAAATTCCTTACTTAACATCCTAAGATGAACATCAAATCAATTTTGATCTCTCTATTATCTTAAGTTGTCTTATTCAATCTTAAAAAGAAATAAAAAGTCAAATTATAGCTATTTCATTTCAAACACTACAACATGGTTCCTTATATCCTCAACTCTTTTTGTTTTGAATGTTATAATTGACTCGTCCTATCTCTTCATTTAGTATACCAAAACAAGTGTTAAAGAGTTGTTGCTATATTTCCTTCTAAATTATCCTATAATCTATTCATTAAGTAGTAATACAATTGGATCTATGTAACTAATAGGCATCATTAAGGAATTGCAAGCAAGCATAAGACAAGATCTCTTCTTGATTCATCATGGTTATCTCTTCATACTTTCTAACTTGTTCTCTGTTTTTGGTGAAATTATGCAACAGGGATAATAAAAAAAAAAAAAGCAAGTCATCTCCATTAGCTATAAATATGATTTTGTTGGTAAATTACTTATTCTACCACTTTGCTTTTAATAACCTATGCTATCTTAAATTTTTTAGTTTAGCCATTTTAAATTAAACTAAAGCTTTACTGCTACAACTATAGCAGTTTCCAACAAGATACCATAACTAAAAGTAAGAATGCAAAGTGTTTCTAAACTTATAATAACATCTTATGTACATTTATGCAAATACTTTGAGTTAGGATCAATATATAAGATTTCAACTCTAAGATCCTCTAATAGCTAGACTTAAAATATATTATAACAGACTTTAACAAATTTCTGAAAGAAAACTATCCATACGTTTTATATTTTAGATAACCTCTACTAATGAAATATGACTATTTCATTGACTATTTATTTGAGCATAATTCAAAGCTTAGCTGTTGTCTACCATAGTTCTTGTTGAGTTTAGTCAGCATCGATATTAAATTTTAGTGATAGCAAGTCTCTATAGCCTAATAAGATCAACTAGTGAAGTTATACAACCTTAAAAATTTTGAATACATCTATCAATAGATTTCTACAGAACACAATAGGCTATATCTCTTAATTTCATCATTTATTTAGGTCCGAAAGTTAATTTAAAATTCAAAAAATGAAGGTATACTTTTGTAGATTTGAAAGGACTACTTATATGAGTGATTCCATCTTAAAACAAATGAGATATGACCCAAACAACTTAGCAAATTACCTTTAAAATTCCACAGCGTTTTTACCTTTTTCCTCCCCAATCTAAGTTCTCTTTTCTTATTTGAGTTTATTTCCATGACCTATTTGTCTAAGTACTCCTATACTTTCTTTTAATATCCTTGAAGACTCAAGAAGTATGTTTGGGTAAGTAACTCTAAATAAAAATTATATTGCTTATGCTTGTTGTTAGTAAAACTATTGAAGATTATACTATTAAAAGGAATGTGTCTTCTAGGGTATTAAGTAATATTCTTGTGTTTGATGCCTTGCTTTCCATCTCTATGTGAAAACACATTTAAATGATAAAGAACCCCCTTGCTTGCTAAGAATCATTTCATATTTTTCGATTAACTATATAAAATTACGTGGTCACTTGTAATTGAAATTAATAAATTACATGGTTAATAATCAAAGGATATGCATAGCATATATTTGCATAAAAGAAGGTTGTCAACACTATACGATGACTACAAAGGGCATTTTCTCATGGGAAATATTGCCCTTTGATCAGGGCTATATTGTAGATACATCACTTTAAGGATAATTGGAGATTGTGAGCTACCATTGTTTGTAAAATTTATAACTCAATGATTTTTTTATTTTTTTATTTTTGCTGAAAACTTATTTTATATCAATATTCTAACTTATCAAATCCATAAGGTTAACATGTTTGTTGTTGTTTCCTAACCCTAGGTGTAGGAGGGGTTATTTCCTAAACCTTATGCAGTTTTCTAGATCATTGCTTATAATGTTGCATCTTATATGAGTGATCATGTATAGCATGTTAATTATAGTGGTCAAAATCGTGATTCTACTTATGTGATTCTACAAGTTTACGATTTTAAAAAGTTTTTTCGAGTTAGCTCATATATAAACTCTTTTTCATGTAGAAACTTACGTTTTTAATAGAGTTTACATATAAACTCAGTAGAAACTTACTTTTTGACCAAGTTTATTAATTTTATATATTTAAGTTGAATGGGTTAAAAATAAAAAAAAATATGACTAAGCTTTTGCAAGCCATCAACTATCAAGGCATTGCATCATCTTCCTTATCCCATTTTTTTTTTTCTCTTTTTCTCTCTCTTAATTCCTTATTTTATGTTCATGGCCTTTACCTAAGTTTTAACTCTAATAACAAAGATTACAAATATTATAAGAAAAACTATACGATTCAATTTATACCATCAGTAATTTGAAATGAGTTAAAATATTTGATTCTCTTTAGTTCAATGTTTTTTTTTTTCAAAAGAAAATAGTAGAAAAAATTTAGTTTTGACTTTATTTATTTATTTTTTCATACATGTTTAATTATATATTATTAAGAATTTTTTATAAGAAGAAACTTAATCCCTTCATTTTTGTATTTCCATAATGTATTTTAAGTTTTGAATAATTACTATAAGCATTTCCATAGTTTTTTTGAACTATTTTATATGGTTTGTAGAAATTTATATTTTTACGTTTTAATTTCACATTCCGATTCTATTAACCCACTAGCGATTATACTAATCCTCTACTTATTCTATATAGAATCGCGAGTTTGACAATCTTGACATTAATTATTGATAACTTGATTGGTTATTTTGTGTTCATATACCCTAAGGGTAGTTATTCACTAAGTTATGGTTTTGCTCACTTCTCTATGGTTCTTCCTTTCTACAAGTCAATCCTTGGTATAACATCAATAGACCATTTCCTACGATGAGTAAATAAAGAAGACTAAGATGAAAGTAAAAAATCTTGTAAAGGAGTAAGGGCTTCATCTTTTAGTTATCACCTTTCTTATAGGAATCATTTCTAATGTAAATATTTTATCTCTAACCATCACTACTATAGGGGAAGACTATTTAGGTGGCTGCAATCCTAAATACATTCCATTAAACAGTTGCACTTATACAAAAATGATATAGTAGAAACTACTCTGCAAGTTTTTATTTAATATCACACAAAATTGTTACAACCAAATGATATAAGTTGTTATAGTGACATTTTGTGTACATTATCGAAATTAAATGGTATGAAGAGTTTTTCCAAAATTCTATGTCGCGATAAGGATACCCCTTAGGCCATGATAGTTATTGCTATCTAGTATTTAGCTATTAAACAATTACTACATGTACCATATTTTGAAATGGAAACTATCTATAAAACAAAATGAAGTTCAAACTTCAGCTTTATTTCATTGGTTAAATATTGACAAGCCTAGCTTACTATTCCATATTTCCCTTTCATGACTTCCACAATATTACATGCACCAAACTTAATATGAATTGTTGGTTACCCCTTGCTCTTTACAAATGCTCATGCTTCTTTATAATTGCGTCTTATTGACTCTACATTAGTAACATCAATTATCCTAAAAAACCTTCCCATTCATAGTACCACGTGTATCCTTACTAATGCTTGCAGTAGCTCCTATACAATCACATGATGAGAGACCTATTAGCATTCAATTTGATTTCTTTGTCCTTTAGCATGAAATCAAACCTTTTGCTTTATGATTATAGCAATCCACTTGTCTTAACTATACCTCTTGGTCTAAACATTTAGTATCATATACCAACTCCTACTATTATTTAGACAATGCCTATACTAATCATGATATACAATTCTTTGATATCCTCTTCTTTTCAACCAAAGACTAGATTTTTCTACACATATTTGAACCTATTCCTAAAACTTCCCCACTTCATATCTCCCTACTGTTAAACCTAACACTTTAAACCAAATTATCTCAACCAAAAGCATGTTCAACTGTTTCATGTTCACCACAAAAAGCATGTGCCTACTTTATACAATCTTCCTCTTAAATAAATAGCTAAACATTGATAAGGAGTTAGTGAACATCCACGATAAAAAGAAATCGATTTAAGATCACAAATTGATGTACCATAGTTTCTTTAACTCCTTTACTATAATAACTAAAGTGGACATCAAAATATCTAAGTGTATGGCTTGTCATTGCTTATACAAGAAAAAAATTAAATTTCTTTAGTTGCACATTTTGTTGATTTACTGAAAGGCCAGATAAGAACATCGATGCCCTTCTTAACCAATAAAGTTATATCCTTTATAAATCTCTTTTCTTGATCTACTATAAAATGAGAAGAACTTCATATCTCAATCATTATCTTTCAATAAAATTCAACTTATCCATTAATAGGTTTAACACATTTATAAGATTTCAACTCGCTAATTTGTGATTTTCAAGAAAAGGCATTGATGGATGGTAAGTGCACATGTTAAGTTGTGGTATAGTATAATGAATTGAGTCCTTGTATCAATCCCTCATGAACTAACTATAAGTGCAAATATTAGTAATTACCCTTTTGCTATCTTATGTAACAAACAAATTCCATTAATTAAAGATAACTAAACTAAACTATTCTAATTAAAATAAAATAAATAACAAAATAAAAAATTTAAAATTAACTACGAATGCATGAACTTAGTATTTGTCACGCCCCGAACAAGAAGAGTCATAACAGTCCCACCGTGTAAACTAATCTAAGATAGAAGCTGACCTCACAGCTGCTATCGTAGACGCAGTTTACACAAGGCGCACAACTCAACCAGCTTAAAACGTCTGTTCTGACATCTGTTAATATCCAAACCTGTGGTAGAGTTTTCACAAAATACTTGTTCTATACAATCCGTAGTTTAGTACTACAACAGTAATTATACAACATTTCACGTCCAAGGGTAAAGATTACAATCAGAGTCTTTTAAAAACCACAGGTTATACGATTTATATACAATAAGTTAGAAAACTAATGGGCTCCCAGGGAATTCCCATTTAGTTTTCTTCAAAACTTAAAGACAAAGCAAAAGCTCAGGTTCAGTTAAATTCCTCGTTCCTCACTTTCCCACACAACAGCACACTAACCTGAGAACGATGGTACCGAAACATCTTTTACCTTCACTCAGTACCTGCAAAAGAGTCTGTAGGGGTGTGAGCACAACTAGCTCAGTAAGTAGGGCGGAGTCAGAAGAGTACTATACAATCACAAATAAGGTTAATAATTATGATGAAATGCAATGCAATCACTCAAATGAAAACATCG
>JAMXBB010000008.1:43577285-43721789 GCA_024138015.1 Lumnitzera littorea | reverse complement strand
TTACCCATATATCATACACATCCTACACAAAAATTTTCAGCTAGAAACAACATCATATAGTATATTTATTTCACTAATATATATTCGGATGAATTACAGATTTCTTAATGAAGTATATTAAATATTACGAATTTTTCAAAAATAAAAATATCACATGAAAGCATGTCTAAAATAACCTAAGTATAATTTTTTTCATAATTTTCTGGGCGGATTTACTATTTTTTAGAAATTATTAAAAAACATGGCAGAAATTTGACCTTGGTGTTCTTGGGTGCTCCGGTGGCCGGCGGCGGCTGCTAGGCGGTTGTCGGACGGCTGGCGCGGTGGGTGTACCGTGTGGGGTTGGTTGGGTTTCACAGCAGATCTACTCTAGGTTAGGTTTCCACACTTTCACTAATTTTTCTGTTTTTTTCTAAATTTGTTTTTTTTTTCTACGATTTTTTCTAATTTTTCTTTCTGATTTTCTCTGATTCCAAATTGCTAAAACTATCTTGTCTGATGATCTTGGCTTTTTATAGTGCTTCAAAGTCGGTTTAAGGGTTTTTTTCTTTATTTAATTCATATTTTCTTTTCCAATTTCTTTTTTTTTTATGCATGAGGTGTCCAAATATTACACCTTCACGTTTTGAATCAGCATTGCAATTTCATCCTCCTGCCACGCCTCCTTCCAATGTTATTTATTTAATTTTTCTTTTTCTTTTATTAAATAATTACTTAAATATAAATATTATATGTTAGAATTAATTATTTAATTAATATACTAAGTTATATCTTATGTAAATAACACGTGAAATATATAACTTCACTCATATAATTAAGTTTCTAGCATATCTTTTATTTTTAGGATACATTCTAAGGTTAATTTCATGAATTCAACACAATATATATATAATTACTCAATTTAAAGTTAATTTACGAGTATAATTATTATTTGTACCGGGTATACTAAAAATTACGTATATTTTTTTATAGTAAATTATACTACGTTATCTCATTTTATAGCTCAATTAACTTATCTCTAAGTTCTCGTTGCAATCTAAGTTCAATTTTAGGAGTTCTGAACATTTTAGGGCCTTAGTAAATACTCCAATTTCTAAGGGCAAAATTGGGATTTCGGATCATTATTACTAAAATCTAACTTCATTGTAATATCTCGACTAACTTTTTCATTCTAGTTGCAAAGTTTGGGCTCAATTGGATAAGTTACCCTAAAAGCCCTAAATCTGAGCTCGGTTATCCTAAACTCAATTTTGGAAGCTTACAGTATTCAATTACCAATCCCTCTAAAATAGCTATACAATTTATTAATCTCATTCTTCTTTATTAGATTGTAAATATTCCTAGTGTAAATTAATCAAACTCACATCTCTCAATTAATTTGTAACCTTGAATATATTTTACCCGAATCGTTTTGTAGCAATTGTTTCACAACAATCGTTTCGTAACAAAGTATCTCAAAATCGCATTAAGATATCGAATCCCTCTATTAGGTTGCCTTAATATAGAGAAACTAAATAGCTAATTGTTTAGTCTATTTAACTACTTCTAATTACACCAGTTTATTTACTATAGGATCTTGCGAACTCTATAGCAAACTCAAATATTGAATCAATAACCTGAATAAATATTAATTCAAAGATAATAAAGCACATTGCAGTTTGATCACAATAACAAGAAATCATAGATTAGTAATAAAAGAAAACTAATTACATAGAGGATTAGAGTTCACAACAATTTAATACTAAAACTAAATTAAAAGATTAAGAAAACAAAGAAACAGAAAGGGAGAAGCATATTCTATTAATTGTCTATTGGTTCTTTCCCTAGTTAAAAGGCTTATGAGGCTATTTATAGTAAAAAGGAATCTTGAAATACATCTCCAATGAATCTTCTAAATATATTTTTAATATTTTTGCTTTCCATAGCTAGCTCTAACGATATGTGGAAGCATGGCACCATATAAGAAGATTCAAAAGGAATGGCATGTTCATGCCTTAGATCATGGTTGTGATCTCTAAGCGTGTTCTTCCCTTCATGGGCAACTTTTATTTTTCCATGAAATTCTTGGACAAGAGGTATACAATTGAGGTATACAGTGATGATCTTGCAAGTGTTCCTCTCTAAATACTATTTTTTCTTTGGAGTTCACTCCATTAAGTAGCTCTAATACACCATGTTAAGGACAGATAAGAATGATCATATCTAGGGGATGGGTCCAAGCTCACTAATGGCTCGAAAATGAAAAGTAGAATGCACGAAAGCAAGCAATACCCATGAACAAATCCAAGGATATGACGTACAAAGGAACTCCATGAACTCGTGAACTCATGAATTAGCTCAATATGATGCACAAGTAGTTAAATAAAGTCATTTGCCACTTAACCTTGCTTAAGGTTAGGATAAAAATTAGACAAGCAAGCGAAAATAGCTTACAAGAAAAAGATTTTGTATATTCAATGATTCAAAAAGAAGATAGCTAATTGTGGCTACAAAAGGGAAATAAGAAAATAGAAGCTTCATGCAGTAGTTTCCATCACGTAAGAGGCTTAAACATGTGGCTAGCAGATATTAGCAAGCTTTTAGCAAAAACAAACATAGCAATACAGTCAAGATAGATGATGTCGAGTTTACCTATAGGCTCTCCTAAGGTGAGTTCAACTTAGATGTTATCTAAGAAACTTGGAATAAGTTTGGTCCAACTGTTTGCTAAGTGCACCAAACTATTTACTAAATATTCTTCAGGTCAGCACTTAGAGATCAATGATAGGCATGGAAGAGCTCGGCTCGGTAGTGGCAACACATTAGTAGATAGAAGCAACTCAGATTCTTCACGTATGGGTTGGGAAAGGAGAATGCATCTTACCAAGCTCTCAAGTCTTTACACTCAAGCTCGAGTTAGTAGTCCTATAGCTTGATTCCTATCAAGCTTGATCAATGCACTTCTTCGTTAAAGCTCCAAAACTTTATAAAATCACTTAAAAACTTATCATAAGCTTCTAATACATCTACAAATGAAATAATAACCAATTAAGCTTCAAATCATTATGAAATTAACACAATTAATACATGAAATTATGCAAAATTACCCTAAAATATGTATGCTATATGAGTGTTATCAGGTGTCATTCTATCTTCTCATACTTTCACTAAAGTCGGCTATTCATTAGCTAAAATACTCCTTAGAATGAAACCTCTCTACCCTCCATTATATTTAAACATCTTAAAGAAGCCTTCCCCTCTTATTTGTTGATTTAAAGTCCAATTTAAGGAAGTAAATCCTTTTATATGCACCATAGAGCATTCAAGGTTGCTAATATTCTCTAAGCAAGTTTGGTTAAAAGTGTTGGATTAAATTAATAAAGATCCTTCAACCCTAACCTTCCTCTCACTTTAAGAATTATTAATGTCTTCTAATTACTTGATGGACTTTACTTGCATCCTTATGCTACCCTAATTAAAATAGCTATGAGATTATTTACTTTAAATGAGAACCTAAAGCAACTTTTGGAGCTTTTAGGAATTACAAATGCTACAAATTTTATTAGGGTTTCCCTACGTACAAAACCTAAAAATTTTCTGCTTCCACCCCTTAACATTTGTTTTAGCTTTATCCCTTATGAATTTCAAGGTTTCCATCTTAAATCTTCCCCATTATGTTAGCAAACCAAGTTAATTGCCAAGGTCTTCTATTGTTGTGATTTATAGATGATTTGCTAATCTCACCCATACATTTTAAGAAGAGGTTTTACTGGAAAAATATACTTAAGTTCATAAAAAGTGACCATTTAACCCAAAGCCTTACAATTTGATAAAATACTCTTGGGTATATCTAAATTCAACCCTAAAACATTAATAAAAACCAATGAACTGTTACTAAAAGACAAACGTACAATCATAACCAATGATTTCACACCCTTTTATTGCCCCTTTTCTATATAATCAATTTAATCTCTTTAATAACACATTCACCACTATAATGAAAAGATGAGGAAAGAGTCGATCTTTCTATGCCAACTCTTAAGAAGGTGGCATTTGAGCTATCACTCTACTCTATAGTCACAACATAAGACATGATATACTCTACCATCACCTATTCAAACTATGTTTGACAAAAACCCCTATAGGAAAATCTTACTATATGAAATCATTCATATCTATGAAGAACACAACTAAAACTTCTCCCTTTTTTTTCTAGTTTGTGAGAAAATGAAAAAATTTATTAGCAACTAAATTGTTGTTAGAAAACAACTTTTCTAAAATAAAGGTATTTGGATTTACAAATTAAACTCCCCTAAAAATTGTTGTAACTTATTTATACTTATTATTAAAACAAACAACATTTACATGCAATGTGACAGTATTGCATAGTGAAAATGATTCGCAATAGTAGTATGGTAGATGTAACAAGGGTAGACAATAGCTTAAAAAGAAAGAAAGAAGACTATTTGCAAATATTGTGAAAAGTATTTGCTTTTACTAATACCTAGGTAATCGTATCTATTACTTTTCTAAACCCCTAAATCATATACTTTCGCTATAAAATACAATGTCTTAACTTTTTTATATAATTATATCGAATATAGATGAAAGTAGCTAGCAACATAAGATCAGCTATATTGTCATGTTTGATCTTAAGGCTGAAAAAGATCTTCAGGTGATAGAAAGAGTAATGCACAAAATCATAAAATTTGCTTACAAAACAAAATCATGTACTAAAACTTTGCTATGAGGAGTAATGCACATTTTCCAAATCTACAAAGGTACACGTACACCATACACATAATACTTTTGTTCTTTAAATAATATGGGATGAATCGTTTATTAATGGTTGATTTAGACAAAGGACTTTTATAGATAGAGATTTGTGCTTAGATTTAAGTTGAAAGATTGCAATTTGAAGAAAAACATACAACAATATAGTATTGGCAAAATGCATGTCTTTCAAGTTTTATAATATTTGACTTTCTTAATTATATATTCATAAATACTAATTTTATTCAATCTTTCATTACCTAAATAATACATTAAGAAGCGAACAAACAATTTAAAGAATTTTCAAGCCAACAATCCCCGTCTACTTCACAAAGTCATTCTCCACACTTCGAGGACAAACAATTTGAACAGAACAATAATGATCATGCAAGTAAAAAGTCGTCTAAAAATACAGCTTAGAGAAATAAAGATGGATCGAGTCAATTGTATTATAAGTACTTTTTCCATCATCTTTTCTTTATTGAATGTTTAATAAATTATATAAATATAAAACTTAATATATTTATTCATTCATAGCAACATGATGTTTTTCCTCCTAAATGTAGCATTATGATGTCCATATACATTAAGCATATTTATAATTTGTTGTTTTCTAAAATAATAATTTTACAATTTTAATTCAAACTTTTATCTGAAAAATCCAGGGCCCCACTGACGTTGTATGTGTTTTTAAAGGAGCGATCACCGCTTTGACTCACGCTACCAGAAAAGCAGGGTTTTAGAGATAGCTTGTTCCTTTACTAGAAGAAGCGAGATATCGCTGTGGAATGAAATGTCAATCTAAAGGATATACCAAACATCATATTTAAATTTGTATGCAGAATGAGCTTGAGATCGAGTGTCGATTCCGGACTACGTTGAAACACAAAGGTGATTGTCCATATATCAAATCAAAAGGTCCCCTTGTAGTTCCTAGGGTAGGGGGCTACTTGTAACTCAAGAAAATGCCGTAGAAATTTAACCACCACTCACCATTGTCAATTGTACGATGATGATGATGATGATATGGACGGCTTTAACACCGACATCTTAGGCTATGGACCCATTTCTTTTACTCTCTGTTCGTTCAAATAAGATAGAGATTAATGTAGTGACACTAAGCATATACTGTTACCGAACGCCCTTATATCATTAGTGAATAATTCTGAAAAGAAACTTAGGTATATTTCTAATGCAGACTATACATTTTATAAAGAAAAACAGTATATAACAATACATAAAATTTTCTTCTATTTATCTTAACACGTATCCATGCACCCGTTTAATAAATTTTCAGCTAGCGACTAATGCACAGTGCCAAGACGGTGGGACTTGAAGCACCAATATGACCTACCATCCGATTCTCAAAATCAATCAGTGAAACATCTTCCTTTCAGCAGCAGCTTTTTTTAATTGTCCCACGTTAATGCAGACGCCCACTGAAGGTGCAACTTGTTTCGTGTAAGTACAAAGGATACTTGAGTATCTTACGTTTAACAAGTTGTCCGGTTTCATGGATATCACCCCACCAATGGTTATAATTAATTTTGATACTAGCAAAACAGAGAGAAGAAAAGAGCTTCTGATTTTATGACATGTCCTTTTCCCATATATACTTTTATATTACTGGGTAATACTATAATCATTTAAATTATCATTAGCTTAGCCCTTATTGCATTTTAACCCCAACACGTAATATGATCTTTCATGCTAAAAAAAACAGAGAAAGTATCAAATGAGAAGAGGTAGATTTTTTTTTTTTTCTAAAACATATTATTGATAAAAGCAAACAACACATCTATAATTTAGAGCACACTCATGGCACTTGCTTATTCCTTTGTGTCTATATACACGTACACACAAATATATACACACGTATATATATATATATATATATATATATATGTAATCTTTGAATTTTAAATTTTAAATTCGAAGGGGCTTTTTGTCTACTATTTATGGAAAACCGCTCAACATGCCCAACCTTATGAAACGGACTTGAGAGCCGAATGATCTAGTCCTACGAGTGGACAGAAATTGGAAAGGTTGTATCGAAGAATGGCTATTACTGTTGACTGATAGTAATTGGTTCGAGTAGAATTTCGTCTCTCAAGTTTCAACCCATATATATCAGTTTTCATACTTATTGTACCGTTTTACTCAAATAATTGAAACATCGTTATTTTGATTATTAGGTTATATTTTTCGCCTAGGATAAAGCATTTCATTCCTAAATCATAAAAAACAAAATATCAATTGCAATCCTTCTTCTGCCTGTGTAAGTTTGTGTCAAGACGTAAATCAAAGGTTATAAACCAGTTAATTTTCAGACCGAAATAATAGGAGAATTGAATGAAAAATAAAAATAAAAAAATAATCAAGGGAAGTCAATAGATATGCTTGTTCTATATGAAAATCACACGATAATTCATAAGAAGAGAGAGCAAAAGAAGACTCATCATTGCATTATCATAATTATTTAAATCTCTTTGCATCAATCGATATTATTTACTTCTCTTTGCATTTGACATGCCTGAACAGATTAATGAGGCAGTTCATGCTATATACAACACGATAATGTTGCGAGCAATACCTTCAACATCAAATTGCTTGATTGGTCTACAATAAGATGACAACACAAAACTTACTGTCATCAACTTGGGAGGGGTGTATTTGTTCCTGTGAAATGTTGTTGGGATTTTTTTTTTCGGTATTTGCTATAATCAATTTCCTAAAATTACCAGATGTTATCATAATAATCTCATGAGATTGCCATTAGGAATAAATACTAGCTAGAAGTGATGGTTTGGAGGCAAAAATTGTAGCCCATGACTGATTTTAATGGTATTATAGAAAATATGAATGGAAAATAAAAAATTAAAAAAAAGCAAAGTAAATATTTCCATTTTGAAAAAAAGGAAATCATTCAATTTTCCATTCATATCTTATTTAGTTGTTAACCATTCCACCACTACTCATAGTTAAATACCATTAGTATGTAACTGCAATCTCTTAAGATTATTGCAATAATATATGATAATTGTAAGATTTTAGTTATAACAAATGCATCGGAAAATAAAAAAAAGTCGGGAGAACATTTTTACCAAAACAAACACACTAAGTTTCTCTCCTCCATTCCAAAACCTTCTATAGGACTTACAAATATAAGCATAAACCATCAACATATGACACAGGCATTAGGGTTCTCCTCCATGCTTTGATGATGAGCATGGTAATAATAGCTTGCCATGTAAGGATTGTACGGTCTATAAGCTCTTACAAGGTCCAAAACCGGTTCTGCCCTTACTATCTTGGCTTCTTCTTCTTTCTTGGGTTCCTCTTCCTTTTTAGCTTCTTGATCGGTTTTTTGCTGTTCACCACCTTCTTTCTTATTGTTTTCCTCTTTTGCACCTTCCTCTTTCTTGGCTGCTTCTTCTGGTTTTGCCTCCTCTTTCTTCTCAGGCTCTTTTGCTGGGCCCACCGAGATTATGTCTGTTTGCCAATGCTTTCGGAGTTTGCTTACTACGTCCACTGGATCCATGGTTCCTATCATTGTTAATTTCTTTTCCCTCATGTCTATTGCTATGAGGTCAATCCCTATACAATTGAATGAAGCACGTGCATATTACTCTCTAGGAAATAACGAGGTTGTGTTTCATAGGAGGTAGTGACATGCACACATGTGCAATTATAGATTAGAATTTTGACACATGATATTATGTGTAGTTTTCTTAGTAGGATAGGTAAAATTCGCATTAGTGTTATCCTATTTCTTTGAACTCACTAGTAAGAAATTCAATTTTCATATCACATAACTCCTATCAGTTTTTGTGTTTGTGAGAAAACATACCAATGGTTTTAAAATTAAATCAATGCATGTACTTAGTTATGTAAAAGTACATCTATTTTAATGGGCACAAATATAATTAGACCCACTATTTTCAAAATGTTTTATTCAATTCATCTTATTTTTATGGACCATAATGTTCATACCATACAGTATGCACAAAGTACCATATAGAGCACTTTCTACATGGATAAAGTGCAACTATGCATTGTATGAAACTTTTTTTTTTTTTTCCATCTATATTATGCATGACATCTTACAAAAGAGGAGATCTAAACCTCATTTCATTAGATAATAAATTGTATGAAATTGTATAACTTTGATTATATCAATACTTATACTATTAAATTATAATAACTTTATTACATTATATAGAATTGAATGATTCGAAATCCCAAAACTAGGTCATACAAAACTTAAAACCACAAACCCATTAGTTAGTTGTACCTAATCAACACCTTAGCCACATGATGAGATCTATCCTTAACGGCCACTTCCTAGGAAACACATGCATTATTGGATTAGCCGCTTAGGCCTATTTTCTGTCGGTGGATTGAAAGTGGGAATTATCCACTCTTTTTTTTTTTATAAATTCTATTACCTAAAAAAATGATTCGAATTTAGTATATTTTATTAAGAGACTAACTTCTTACCATTAAGTTACTTTTAAACTTTTTGAGATCATGACCCATGAATAAAAGGAGAAACTCACGTATTACTATTTCCAACATTCAACTTTCTCTTTATTCACAATTGAGAGCCATTGGTTCATGCCTTAGAATAAAACAACTTTCAGATTTCTATCCGAATGATGTTTGTATCAATTATTCCAGGATTATTCAATCATTCGAAAATTATTGTGGACCTGGATATATCCATGGGGTACCTAATGAACCGATTAACCGGGGTACGGGAAAAAGAAAAAATTTTGTTGATTATTATATATAACCTCCACCACCCTCATCGTCCTTTTTTATTTTCTTTTTCATATTTTTTTCCGTTTACAAAATAAATAAATAAATGAAACAAGGAAGGCACACATTAATCCTAGTGTTAGAACCTTGAAGTGCAGAAACAGTCTTCATAGCCTTCTGTTTGTCTTTGTCATCGTGCAAAGCTAATATTTGCACCACAAGTTTCTGCCAATCAGAAAACCATATATGTAAGTCAGGATTTAAAATAACATAAGATGCTTAATTATAAGTTAACATAAGCAGCAACATAATAAAGTTATAAATATAAAAGCTACATCACTTTCTAAAAGCATACTTTATAAATGACTAGGAAACTGTAAAAAGCAGCCATCATCACTACAGATTCATCATGTAAATTTAAAATGTAATTCGGTTGAAAATATTTTATATAACTTTCTAACATTACCTAGGAAAAAAATTAAAGAAAAATCTTCCTAAATATCAAAATAATAAGAATATTTCAGAAGGTTAGATAAGGAAAAGCTTAAAAGATGCAATGTTTTTGAAGAATCAGAATCCAGGCCTCTCTAAAGACAACATAGAATGATGCTATGTATGTGTACGAAGCATATATAACGTTGGGATTAGGAAAAGTAATACATACCTTCATGCCTTCCTTTTCTTTTTCTTTTTTTAATTTCCTTTGTTCAAGAGTACAAGAGGAATTATAGCGTTTAATAATTTATGGATGGATAGTCAGAAGAAGATATAGATTTTGTACAAGTAAAAAAAATAAAAAGTGTGTGCGTCTCTCTCACAGAGAGAGAGAGAGAGAGAGAGAGAGAGAGAGAATTTAGGGAGAGAATAAAGAGCAAATAATGAGTGCTGAAAAGAAAGGTGAAATAAGAATAAAAAGCTTTAGATGAAAAAGCATGGAGCGGTAAGGAAAGGACGACATACATCAAGTTCGTGACTACAAAAATCCGAATCAAAACAAAAATAGTAGAATAGGAGAGAAAAAGGGAAAAATAAAGGTGTACACATACAGAAAGTGACAGGGTGAGCACACACGCTCTTGACATATGACGGAGTATTTAATAATCTAAACGAACATGTTTTATCTATCATAGTGACATCCACTACGAGGGACACATGCAACGACATGCTGAAATAGAGTTCTCTTTTTCTGATAGCTAAACTAAGTGATTAAGTAGAAAGTAGAATTTGATGAAATTTAATTCTATTCTCGGAGAATATGCATTTATCGCCTTAAATCCAAAGACATACTTGTTTAGCTCATACAATATAATAAATAAATAGGTAAAAGTGAATTTAGCTTTTTAAACTACTACGACATGTTATATGACATAGTTTTTATTGGTGGTTTAAAAAGAGCACTCTATGTTTTGAAAAGATATAAAGGGGTAGATAAGTAATTCTATCTTATAGGATATTTATTTGTATTCTAATCGATTGGATAAATTATCATAGTATAAGTCTTTTGGTAGCAATTTCAAAACTTACTTCTACACAAGAGATGTCTATATAGCTCTTTACCTATCTTGGAACCATACTATAGAGAATATAGGGTATCCTATACCATCCAGTATATTTTATTAAACAATATAATATATATTAGTGAATGGTAAATAATTTTATATTTTTTATCAAGAAAAGAATAAAATCAATATTATATATGTATATATATATATATATACATATAAAACAACCCAAGCCGAATTCAAAGCTAAACCACAAACTTTTATATGTGACATTTTAGCTGCTACAATGATATTTTCAATTCCAATTTACTATATATTCTATTTAATTATTAGATAATGAAATAATAAAGATAGAAAATAAAAAGACTACTTTTATATCATAATAAGTTTTGCTAAAAGTATCATAGGTTTTGCATATGGAGGAACTTATAACATAATCTATGGGTTACATTCTTAATATTACATAAAAGTTATAGGAAAATAAGAAAACTTTATACATTCTATAGGTATTTGTACCATATAGGTTTTATAAGTCATAAGTTTCAGCCTGATTCCAAGGTGTTGTAAAATAGGTTTAGATTTCAAAATTTGGTAATTGATACCTTACAAGATAAGGTACGAGTAGGGTTTAATATCTCACCATCCCATATATATCCACTAACTTCTCCAGAGATAAATTAACATTTTGCAAGCTAAGAAGCTTAGTCCAAATATCATACAAAGTAATTTCTACTTAAAGTAGAATATGATTTCATTGATTTTTGAGGCAACTTGCAAATATCAACTAACTAGGTATGGAACGACCCCTTAAGCCTCCTAAGCCCTCAAAAAGCTCCCTCATAAAAAGTAGTGATTCTTACCTACTTAGTATGGAAAGACTTCTTAAATGATTAAAATATGCTTTCATGGGCTTAATCATAAAAGTATTGCTAAACCTCAATGTATTTTTACTTATGTACATTTTACCAATGATTTTTTGGAAGCTCGATGTCACTACTTTAGATTGGATAACATATGATGAAATTTTTATCCTACTACTTATGAGCCAAATGACAATACAATAGAAAACTCATTCTTCTTTTATCCTATATGAATTTTATATCTATACCTCTTAACATAGTCATAAGCTTTTGGTCTAATTAAAGCTCCTAAACATACAATTTAATTCAAGGTGATATAATTTTTGCAGGATAATACCACCATTTGACTATAACCATTGTCAATGATTGCTATAAGGGACAGGCTCAAGCAAGGGTAAAAGGGGCTCTACCTCCAAGCTTTTGATAAAAGATTGATTGTAAAGGAGGAATTTGCATATTACGTACATATTTTACAAAACAAAATCTAAACATGATTATGTATTTAATCCCCCAACTATGTAGTTTTATTTCCACTTTATTGTTATTGCATAAATTTGATTAACCACCATTATTGGAAATAATCACAACCATTACATCTCATAATCATCAACTAGCAAAACATTAGCAACCATAACCAAGGCAGCTTAGTAAAAACCTAAGTATGACTATCAAAACCTTTCCTCCCTACACCTCACCCAACCCCACCCACCCACCCCTTACCCAGACATACACACAAACCAACAACCCATATAAAAATTAAAATAAAAATAAGAGAAAAATGGAATGACATCGGTTTTACTTTATTAATTTTTATTTGTGTTATGCAAAATTCCAAACTAAATTTTTTTTTTTGGTTGGAAGAATTCTTATATCTAAATGAACTGCAAGGTTGGTTTTACATATCATGCCAAAAAGGGAAGGACCTTGATTTTAGCATAGCACGTTGTTAGGCATACTATAAACCTTATACAATTATTAATTTAAGCCCTAAATTAAACACTAGTGCTTTAGATAATGTCATGAGTCAATAAGGCCATGTAAGATAAAAATTTTATTAAATTATGAAATCGAATATAATTTCAATAATAAAAACCTCAAGAATTTGATCGAAACCTAAATTGTATACAAAAACCTTAAATCCTATGCACACATAAATACCCAAAATCAAACTCAAACTTAATGAAAACCTTAAAATTATAACTTTAAGGTTATAAAATGAATAAATATAACTTAATAATAATAAAACCTTAGTCAAATACAATTATCGATCAAAACGCATAATTATGTAAAATTATTAACAAATACGTTGAAATAACTCATAAATATTATAAATATAACGGGTAACAATTAAATTAATAAATTTTTATAAAATTTTAATATTAATTTATAAATACTAAATTTATAATTTTTGTATTTGGAAAAAAAATATAACATTTTTCTTTTTCTTTTTCTTTTTCCTTAATCTTCTCCTTTTTCTCCCTCCGTTGCTATGTTAGGTTCCAGGCCCTTGTTCAACAGTCTTTGTGCATTTTAATTGTCCCAAGTGTTTAATTAAGAGAAGAGGGACAAAAAGAATAGATGAGTAAATGTCCTATCCCATTAAATGCAACTTGATTTGTTCTTTTCTCTCTTTTTTTTGTCTTTTGGTCACAAAATTTTTTGTTCTGCCCTACCTTAATGACGTTGCTTGGAAGAGATTTAAAAACACACACATACTATTTATTTTCACTTTTCAAAACAAGAAACAAATCACATATACCTCTTTCTTTTATTCCAACCGTAAGCTTCTAAAATCACTCTCTTTTTATTTCCTTTGTCATAAAAAATCATCATTTAAATTGAGAAGAAGAAGAAGCTTGGGGATTTTAATTCAAGAATATTCCAAAAGAAAGGTATTTATTATGGATATTATGTGTATTTTGTAATAATAATCTTTATATATTCTTTTACATATATATATATTTTAGAATTTATATGTAGTTTTAGTATTTCCTTGTATATGTATGTTCATATATGTATAGATATTAAAGTATATTCACATGTATATTATACATGTTATAATAGATTCTACAAATAGTTAGTATAAAAAATTATATTTATGTACTTATATACATATCTATGCATGGATAATATATATATATATATATATATACTTAGTATTTTTATTATAAATNTCTTATATATATATTTACATATACATCATATACGATTATATTTGCATATATATATATATATACATACCTATAGATATGGTATATATATATGTATTCATGTATAATACTATGTATATTAAGTATTTTAGTATATTATACATGAATACATATATATATACCATATCTATAGGTATGTATATATATATATATATGCAAATATAATCGTATATGATGTATATGTAAATATATATATAAGAAATAACTAATTTATAAAATTTATTAAAATATAACAATAAATATTATTATAAATATGATGTAAAAATACAAAAATAAGAAAAGATAGAAAAAGTACAAAAATTCGGAAGTAGCATGTGGTATTCCCCTATGGTACCGCATCAACATTTAATTGAATTAATTAAATTCATAATTAAAAAATAATAATAAAATAATTAATTAATCAAAATATTAATAAAGTATTAAAAATGAATTAAATTAGTCTTAAACCTAAAAACTAGTAAAAATAACTAAATTATAGTAAAATAAACTTAAAAATAAGAAAATTACAAAATATAAAATTTAAATATTTATTCAACCATAAAAATATAAGGAAAAGCTTAAAATAATATTTTATAATTAAGTAATTCAAAATAATGAAGTCTGTAATATTTTTACAACATAATAGAAAATATGGGTTACAACGTCCAAAACAGATCTTGTTACAAGAAAATACATCTGAAAATGATCAAAATAGATTATAAGTTCATAAAAATCCGAACTAAATTGAAAAAATTATATGCGATTAACGAAAAACTCGAATCGATAATTTCAGATAAATAGATAACTAATTTAGATAGATAATACTAAATATAATAATAGTTTAGTTATTTAATTCGAACACTTACTACTTTTCATATTTCCACAATATCAGGTGATTACAAGATTAATATTGATCTACTAGTAGATTACTACGATCTCTGACTTTGAGAATGACTAAGTGAGTATTCCTAATGATTCTATACATTACTTGTATATGTAGATAGTGAATATTAACTATTATCAATAATTGAATGTTATGTGAGATTGGATTATGTATGTGTATGATATTGCTTGTCAATTGTGAAATTACTCTAAAATATAATAATGTATTGTTTATTTCATAATAGATTCGATAGGTATTGATCTATCTGTTACTTTTTTTTATCACACTATAAATGGATATAATATTATTAGAATTGAACTAACTAAATCAGATCATATATAATTATGCATTGTATAACTAATTCTGACTGTCACATTACACAGAGATAGTAAGAGACCATACAAGAGTTGATTAATTTTGATTATAGTGTTTTGGTACGGTACACACATACTATATGACCTTACTCTAGCTCATGAAAACACTAGGCTTTAGAGGCACCAACCACCTGACTAAGAGTCAACTCTAGAGGCCTTTGTTCAAAGGTGAGTTAGGGCTGTGAGAACCTACTCATAATCATACTTAAAATTGAGTTTTGACTAAAATGAAAATAGATATACCATTGTATTTTTTAATATGAAAAGCAAAGTGTTTTTGTTATATAAGTTCTAGTATGATACCTGGATCTTATTGGTGCCATGTATACTCCAACCTTAACTTTGGAGAGCGTTAAATCTAAGTTGCATGCAATACCTAATCACCTACATGTATTTGTTTGGCATTCTGTATGAGTATGCATTCATATGTTTGAATTTAATTATTGAATAACTTATTTATTGTATGGTTGAGAGAAGATCTCACAAAGCTAGTTAGCTTATACCCTATAACTTACTTGTATAGGGAGACTTGTTCATTGTTCCAAGTCGTAGGATGCCAAAGGTTAGTGAATCTTCTACTGGTAGATGTAAATGTGAGGTTAGAGACAAAAGTGACATGCTCTTATTGTTGTTAGACTTGAAAGCTTACTAAATGATCTTATATATTACTAGCTTCTTAAAAGACTTAGTGTCTATATTATATATGTATCATATATATCTAATAGTTATAAGTTTGATATTTATGTTATTATAATTATGTTGTAATATTACTTGCGTCTACATAACTCTGGGTTGTTAATTATAGTACCAAGCTTATATATTACATAAAAGGTTATTGATTGAAAAGGAAATCAATCTATAGTCCTTTGTACTACGACTAACCCTATCAAGTTGTGATACGTACTTATAGTGATAAGAGAAGAAAATAGATTAAGAATAAAGGTTATAACTCATCGGTCATTACAAAAAATAGTGATGTTAATGTGCATGGCACAAAATTTTAGTGCAAACATATTGTATAGCACCTAAGTTTTTGGCTTTGTTTTTTCCAGTGTACACATCAAAAGGAAAATTCTTATATACAAATAGGTGCAATGTTAATAACATTTCATTCAATCTGCTTCGGATTTAACTTTTAAGCTACAAAACAAACATAGATAAAAGATAAACAAGTTGGAAAGAAAAACTTTAACATGCTAATTCAACTGAGTCCCTTATGACATGTACTTAATTTCCATAACTATTACATAAAATGGTTCATACAACCAAGTCCCTTGTAATTTACACAACAGTCTTATATTCTCTAAAACACTACTAACGATATATATATAGGCTTATAAATAGAAGGCCCAAAAAGGATTTAATTTAAGGAAAGTGCCATAAGCTATGCAACTCCATCGATTTTGATCATGGCTAAATTCTCAGTAGCATCTGTGAATCAACCAGGGCTTATTAGCAGTTGACCACCTCTTAGTGCAATTGGTCATCCTCTTGTTTAATCACAATTGCATTTTTCTCTTTACCAATTTATTTATTTATTCGCCCTTAAGTCGAGCTTTCAGTAAATTCAAGACACTCATTCAATTTAAATTTGATAAAATCCCAACTTTTTACAAAATGACGAGTAATTTTCAAACATATATTTGTAGGGTATAAGTTCATGACTAATATATATGCTTGATTTAATTAAATTAGTTGTAATTTGCCTCCTCACTATTGAATTATAATATATTAACACAAACTAGTTGACTAATTTAGGTTTTTAGGCACAACTCTTTTAGGTGTAGATATGAAACAACTATTTATTAACATGATTTTCTTGCTCTAAGCCAGTTGACATGGATCTACTCCAAAGAGAAAAGGATCTATAAATATAACAATTACATTCACTACCCTTAACATTGAACTAGCCTTAGTATTGATAAATCCCTAGAAGGAAAGAGTATTCACACACTCTAGTAACATATTATAGAAAAAAGAATATACAAATGTGATTATACCATGCCCCAACGCTCAAGCATGTGATGTCTCCACCATGTACCCATATATCGCTATGGTGTTTAAGACTCAGAACTTGCTAACAACCATCATAAAAGGATATATCTACCAAATACACTTAAAAAGGAATCATTTAAAACAAATCAATAGGTGGCATCCTATGAGTCTCGATTAAATCTTCCTATATAACTTAACTTAAAATAGAAACAAAACAAACTTTACTCTACTCATGATTCAGGAACTGAAGACTGAAATTACTAAGTTTATTGAAGGATATATATTAGGTGAAATACTATAAACTCTATCAACTAAACATATAAGATGTCGTAATCACTAACATCATCCCCACTGTGAGACCAATATTTTAGCAAATGGAACCTTAGCATCAAATTTTAGGACATCCGATAAAAAAAAAAAAAAATCCCATTTGTAGCTTGAAGACATGCTAGGATTGCAAATTAGTTATTTAAAATAGAACCATAAAGTATTAATATAAGCTAAAAGTTAACACTATTCAAATTTATTCGTAATTTGTCAAGACAATAAAGATCTTAAAAATTCGAAATCCAAATAATGAGACTATAGATATAAATGAGTTAATAATAAATTATAACAAAATGGCATGAAACAATATTTAGGACAATATAAAAAGAAAAGAAAAAGAAAAAGAATCAATCAACTATAATCATAGAATTTTGAACACTAATTTAGAGTGTTCATTAAAGGAGTCTGTTTAGCTTCAAAATCAACAATAAGACTTAAAAAAGTTAGTTAGAGAGAACATATAATTTAAATATTAAAACGTGATATTAAAATCTTAATATAAATTAAAATGATAAAGCTAACTCCTTCATTTCATAAATTTTTGAAATATTGAAAATTAACCTGAAATATAAAGACAGCCATAGAAACAAATTAAATAGATTAGAACATTAATAAATGTTATAGAAAATAATTTAAAATAATAATATTTAATTGAGCATATGTTGTAGAAGTTTTAGTAAAAGCTACTTTATAAATCTCACCACTTACCTAAACATTAAAATATAGCATAGTATACTTCACCAATTAATAAATAATTAACTAAGACAATAGAGGTCACCAATTAATAAATAATTTCCCAAAACAAGGGAAGGCCTCATGGTTTGACAAAGCTACTGATAGATTTGATAGTT
The DNA here is from genome assembly GCA_024138015.1 of Lumnitzera littorea. Taxonomy (NCBI): domain Eukaryota; kingdom Viridiplantae; phylum Streptophyta; class Magnoliopsida; order Myrtales; family Combretaceae; genus Lumnitzera; species Lumnitzera littorea. Next base: position 43,703,295 of record JAMXBB010000008.1, on the reverse strand, counting down.
TCCAACAATCCATGGGTGGAAAGCCATGGATCGAACATGGTTTCAATAAAACCATTCAATACATGGCTAAATTAAGAAGTAAAAAGACAACACATGTTGTGCCTACATGTAAATTAACCCACTACACCAAAAACTATATAAACCTATATTCCCCGCCCTTTATATTCTTTTGACACCTACAAGTCAAGACAAATTCATACGTGAATTGGAAGTAGTTTAGAGTAAATATAATGAAATTTTCATAATTTAGCGATAATCTATGAAATTAGGTCTAGATACTTAAAGACAACCTAAAAGTTAACAACTACCACCACCCTATAGGAAATCCACCGCTTAGGGCTACCAATAAGGTCCCCTCTAATGCTGGCCACCAAAGCTTCTCCTGCCAATGAGTTTGATTTTGCACTCGATTTTCAAAAATTTATTTAAAAATCAATTTTTTTCTAAAAATTCTAGAAAAAATTATTATTTCATAATTCTAAGTATATTTTGAGGAAAATTATTATTTTTATAAAAATCATTCATGTTATATGTCGCCCTTAAGAAATGGGCCATTCGGAGCTGATTTTCGATTCGATTTTCAAAAGCTCAAACGATGTAGTTTCTTTATTAAAATTTTTTCATAAATACCTTATTACATACATTTTATTGGGGTTAACTTTTAGTATTTAGAAAATCAATCAGTTGAAATTTAAGGAAAATCTACTATTTTTCACATGATCTTATTAGGTCTAATTTTCTACCTCTTTTTGAGTAACTTTTTGGCTACATGTAGTAGGTTAACCTTGATTTTTAAGAGGGAATAGGAGATTTTATAAGAAGATAGGTTTTCTTAAGGTAAATACGGTTATTTTTACTTAAGTGGTTATGTAGATTTTCACTAAGTTATTAAATGGTTCATATTTGTTGGAAAATCACTAATAATCACTAGTAAAATTAAAAATCTTAGCTGCAATACTTGAAGAATTTTCACACTGAAAATCATGAATTTTCAGCCTAGCATATGTCTTTTAGGTATATTGGTTAATTACTTGTATTTAGATATCTTTTTTTATTAAACTTTGGGTTTTGCACGTTGATGTGGATGAGTTTCAAGGCATCCGAGTCAATATTGGTGGAGTCTTAACTAAATTGAACCTAAACAATGGAAAAGCGTAAAAAGTAGAGTTTTCAGTGAAATAGGGCAAATCTAGTGCCTATAGTATTGTAGAAGTTCTAGATGAGCTAAATAACGAGCAAGTAACTATAGAAGGTTCTATAGAAGCTTTTGTAAGTGCTAATGCAAACTACTAACCTATAGAAGGTATTGTAAAAGCTTCCTTTATTGAATTGACTATAAGTTATAGTAGTAGAAACTTTAGTAGAAGGTTTACTAGTGTAGAAACTATGACTAATTTCTAGTAGAAGCTTGAGTAAAAGGTCTAATAGGCAAAGAATATAACCAAAGATCTTAATAAAAACTTAATTAAAAGGTACCACATACTTAGTAGAAGGTCATATAGAAGATATTAAAATGCTAAGAAGCCTAATAGAATTAAGCTATATAAAGGTAATAACACTTCATACCCATAACCAACACATATAAAATATTAAAAAAAAAATGTTAACCTAAAACAAAAAGTATAACAGTTAAAACACTTCTACTCTAAAGAATTATATTCAAACTAAAATATAATTTGTAATATAGGGACCATCGATGATGAAAAGACTAGGGCAACTAAGTTACAAGAGCGAATGAGAATCTAGGTAAGTGGAATCGATGCTTAATGACAATTTAAAGTATTATATAAAAGTACTTAGAGGCTAATGTGTATACATGTTTGTAGTTGTGAAGTAGTTAGTTGTGTGCATGCGACGTGTGTGCTTGGAAACTATTTTCTATGCTATCTAATTGTTATGCTATATGCTATGATTGCTTTGCTATGTTTTACTTCTTGATTTAAGTATTTGTAATGGGTTTGTCACTCTTAAAATAGACTAAACTAAACTTAGATTTAAACACTAATCAGACATGGAGTGCAACCCATTAGAGGGAATGATTAAGATTATCCAACCAAACACTAACCCTTTAATGAGGTAATAGAAATTGGCTTTCCTCCACCCTTATGGCCAAATTAAGTGATAGGAGAGGAGGTTGCAATGAGGATAAAGGTGTTGGTTAGAAGAGGTCTTAAGAGGAGGAAGCTTCATTGTACAAGCCTAGGTTTGGTCGAGATCTATAAGGAGGTAAGCCTCCATCTCATTAAAACTCCTCAACCTAAGTTAAAGTGAGCTTAATTTCTCTAACTTCACATGGACCAAACATCATCATATGGATGGCATATGTTTTTGTATTGCGTTGCATTCAATAAACTAATTGACAACCCAAGTTGTTGTTGTGTTGTGTATGCTTCCATTTTTGTGCCTTTACTAAGCGATGGTTACTCATGTCCCTATAGTTGTTTTGCAGGTCCTGAAAGATAGACACCAAAATCCCCCAATCTTTAGGCATACAAAAGTTGCGTAATAGGTTTAGAGTGAGGAGAAAATAGATTGGAATATTCTTTTTATCTTCATTTTGGAATTAGTTGGGCTATTTAAATGACCTAAACTAACTTATAATATTGTATTTATTGTGAAAACAATTTTGGATTCTTTTATAAATTTGTTTATATAAAAATTCTAAGTAAATGTCTATTTTTCAAAATATGCATATGAATCAAATTTTCATTTTTCAAAGAAATCATATGAATCAAATGTCTCTATTTTACTCTAGACATTTGACTAAAGATGATTTAGAGTTGTTTAATCATATGTGCCGTGTGTATACCAAATCTATGATAACAACTAAGTGACTAGCTTATGTCATAGGTTGGTGTATTTTGTGAGACTTTTACAAATTTTTTACTCTTGAGGCGTGACACCCGTTGCTAAAAGTATATAAGTGATAGCTTAGGTTATCATATAAGCCCTTATCTTGCAAATCATTTGCTGCTAAAAATAAAATAATTCCCTAAAGGGTAACTTAACTCAAGTACATAATCACTACATACATGCAAATGCCATGCCATAAGTCAAACACATAAATACAACTAACTTCTATTGTAATAAGTACTATTATTAATTATAAATTTAACCATATAAACAATACAACCTTAAGTTATATTGGATTAACCACTAGCATAGAGTAATTCATGACTCTACAACAAAAAATATATGTATATAAAATGTACTAGTACCAATACCAATTCCTACTCCATATCAAACTAGTCGTATCATACTAGACTAATACTGAATTAGCCATTAGTATAGTAGTTCACTATAGCAAGCAATAAAAATGTCCCATAACACTTGTAGACACTCTATTTTTTGCCCCTACCCTTTATTTATTTATTTTTAGAATTTTTTTAGGATAGGGTAAAGGGTCCTAATTTAGAAAAAAAAAATAACAATAAATAATAATAAAATTAAGAAATACAAAAAGTGAAAATTTAGGAAAAAAAAAAAAAATGCATAGGAAAAAATAATAATAAAATGGAGTAAGATTTTTAGGGCTTAAAATAATATAGAGGATTTTTTGAGCCTAGGTTTAGATTTAAACCTAGCTTAAGCCAGCTTAATCCATACATACAATTTGTTTGTATATATAAATAAGGCACAAGCCAACAGCTTAATAGAAAAACCTTATATACACACAAAATAGACTTAAATTAAATCCTTAGGATAGGCACTTAGCACCTTTATCTTTTTTTTCCCCCCTAAATTGGATACGTGTCAGCTTGCTAATAGCTAACACAATTTCTTTCCATCTCTTAATCCTCGTTTCCTTCATTTTCTTGCACAACATCTACTTAACTAGCCTACTTTAGCTCCATTTCCAAGCTACTTTATGTTGCAATTTTGCCCTATTAGTGGCGAAATTGCATTTTAGACGTAGCATAGTTTGAATTGAACCCAAAATCTAGTCTCAATTCATCCATTAAGCAAGTTAAATCTGAGCTAGAAAAGAAAAGAAAACTAACTCCAAGATTGCAACTTCATACCAATTCAAGTATGATTCAAGCTTTTTTAAGGAAAAATCGAAGCTTCCATTAGATTTTGGAGGCAACAAAACCTAGCATTTAAACCGTGAATTAACTAAGAATTGCACAATTTTCTTCAAAATTAGATATTGACCAATCTCCACGGCTATGGGTGATTTGACCATTAATTTGCTTGCCAAGTTTGATTCAAACTTGGTAAGTATAAATAAGAATTCCTAAGAGCTTTACCACATACCAATTTTCATCCCTATGCTCATAAACACACTGTTACGCCCTTTTCTCTCTCTACTTGATCTGTTTCTCTCTATCTCTAGTGTGAACTTTGGACTAAAGCTCCTCAAGTCAGTCTAGCACTTCTACTAACATCCTTATTGTCTAAGTATCCCAATCCAACCATACTCGCTCACCTCCATAACCCGGAGCCTAGTCACCAATCACTAAGGGTTTTGGCTCAACCTCAATCACTACGAAACCCTTGCAAACACCACTTTCTGGTGGTTGTCTTCATAAAATACCACCTCGAGCAAGTTTGCCACACCCCAAAACCAACCTCCATTTCATGCTTAGCAAGCGCTACCATGATTGCCCAACATCCACTACAACCACCACTTTAAATCACTGCCTAAGCTACCTTTAAACCCCATAGCACTCTCCCTACCCCCTACAAGCTTAATAAAATACTCACCAATACACATTTTCCCTATCGTTTAGGCAATTGGAAATGCTTGGAGCTTCTCTACTGTGTGTTGTTATCTTTCTTCCGTTCGCGACCTGATCAAAGCGCTTGTCCTAACCTAACTCGATCCAACTCAATTTGGATCCGCACCACACCTAAAGCTCCAAAGTCCAACCTCTTTCAATTGTTTTGCTATTTTCTGTATTTTATTTTATTTTTTTGTTTTTAATTCTAATGTAATTGTAACTAAAATGAAAGAGAAAAAAAAATAATAAGCCAAAAAAAAGGAGAAGAAGAAGAAAAAAAAAAGGAGAAAAAAAATAAAAATAATAATAATAATAAATGTGTTTTATAACTTAAAAAAATCCCCTTTTCAAGTAGATAAAATAATCAACCCATGTTTAGAATTAGGGTACTTTGGAATTTTCCAAAAATAAAATTTCCGATTTAAGACCCTTTTAGGAAAATATCCTTAAATAACTTGAACCGAGTTAAAACGTGAACCCGACTCTTTTTAAAAAATTAAAACCAACCAACACATCAAAACTTTAGTAAAAGAACTATGTACATTTGATCTTGAATAACGAATACATAAATACATATGAGATGACGGTAAAAAATTAAAAACCCTTTTTTTCCATTTTAGTGTAGTTTCACTTGATTTAATCCAATCAATAATTAAACTTCGTTTCATAGGATAGTTCTTAAAAGGTGATTTTAAGAAGTTAAGTTTAAAATTAGAAAGTTAATGGTACTCATAAGGGTTTAAAAATCTTAACCATTGAACCTATTTTTCAGGTTCTTAAAATGGTTTACAAAATTGGTTTTATCAAAAGACTAGTAGCCAAATTATTACCAATCCACCCAATTGGTTATAATTAACGCTCTTTCCCAACTCCAATCAAGTAGTGACTCCAAAATATTTTCAAAGTTAAAAGAACCAGTTTTTTTTTAAATCCTAATTGAGGATCAGTATTTAATGAGTATTTAATATTAATCGATTTAGAGAAAATTAATTTATAAAAACCGAGAAAAAACCAATCTCAATAGCTGGTGACTCCACTAGGAACCTGTCAAGTAGGTTAGCCATTCAACTTTCCAAAATTAGAATTATTCTCTAAGAATCACCTTACTAAGTGCAATTTATTTACTTATTCATTCATTATTATTTGTACCATAACTGTACTAACGTTTCTGTAGGTTTAGTTTTATTTGTTTATTAAACTATTTAGGGGGGATTTATTTTATGTCCTACATATGTGTGATAAAAATAGTCAAACCCGAACCGTATTAGAACCCTAAGATGGGAGGAGCCATTATGTAGGCTCCGGGTGCTATAGTGTAACCACCGCTCGAGGTTGATTAGACCACCCCTACTTAAGTTTGATGTGACCAATGAAAACATTCTTTAACAAGTGAGGTCGCATAAGCTTAAGAACTTGTAGAACATATCCTTTATGTATTCATGACATCCAGGATTAACAAATAATCAAGCAAGATGCGAATGAAAATATATAATGGCTTGGAGTTACCTTGATTTCCTTTGTAATTTAAAATATGTTGTAAATATAGAATTGTTGTAAATAAGTTTTGTTTACTATAAATAATGGTCAATTAATCTTGCAACATATTTTTTCTTTGTAATTCAGATTGAGAAATGACCTATTCATCTAACTACATCCACTTTAGTGAAAAGTATATTGACAAGCCCATTAACCCTAAGCCCATACTAGACTAATGGCTTTGATACCTCAATCCAAGGGAATAGAGGACCATTATTAGTAAGATCAGGCCCATTTTATTAGTTCCCAAGGTGAAAATAGAGATTAATTTGATTAGGGCCCTGACTAACTTTTGTGAGCCTAAGGAAGTGGCTTTTCAAGTTAGGCTTTACTTGTTTAGTCCAACACTTGAAGAGTATACCTAACTACTTGAAGCCCCTTCCTTAGAAAATATATACACTCCACATTTGGAAGTTGACCTAGTGAATGCATTTTCAAAATTCCTTAGGATCAGAAAAGTTAAAGTGAACAAGGCCTTGAAAAGCTATAATGCCAACTGCATCAAAATAGAAGACCTGAAAGCCTAGTTCACCATTGAGCCTAAATCCAACAAACGGGGCACCTTCTATGGCAATCCCAAAGACTAGGGGCAGAACAAAATGAAGGCTTTTATCTTGGCTACATTCGAGACTCTCCTATTCCTTAATGGAATGTTCCTCATCTATTTCAGGATCACTATATTAGTAGGCTAGTTTCTTGAAGGCAAATCATATGTCTTAGCCCTTTTATAGAAAAAATCAGAAGCCTCAATATTTTAGAAAAAATGGTGTACTAAAAACTATCATGACATTACTAACGATCTAGTTTATGAGTCACATGAATTGTTATGAGCTTGATCTGATCTGATCAAAGGAGAATTCATCCATAATATTGATTTGATTGATTCTTTTGTCAACAAGGTCCATCTCTTAAAAAAAAAATCCACTTACTACTAGGTAGAATTGTCATGAAATTTTCAAGTCTTTTATATTTTATGGACAACAAGATGGAGTAACTTTAAGAAGGTAATCTTAGTCTGCAAAAATTACCAAGCAATACCCCTAATTGGGATAAAACTGTGTACTGGCTATTATCATAACAATGTGATCAAACAATTTGGGGGAATCCAAGATATAGTCTATAAGCCCCTGCTGGACATCATGACCTTAGATTATGAGGACCTTCGGATTCTACTACCACAAAAGATGTCAAAACTCCAAGCGATCAAACAATTATGGGAAACAAGGATTGTCAACCTTAACATTGATTTAGGAGAATAGCTAAGAGAAGTAGATAAGTATAGGGTCACCAAAGAATATATGTATGATCAGCTCCATAAGGTAGGGGAGATATAGTATCGAGCACTAGAGATCATACAACCTGCACCAACTGAACTAAATCCTATAATTAAGACCTATATGGACCAAGTATAAGCTCGTGTAGAAGTGATCTATGAAGAGTAGGACATGTAGGAGGATCTCTTTCGAGGAATCAAGACAACATTCCTGGGCCTTAGAGCATCAATTGAGGGTGAGCCAGAAAATGCTCAAAGAACTTGAAGAAGCAGAAGAGCCTAGCTTAGAAAAGAGGAAGGAAGCACCAACACGACCTAATAAGCAAAAAAAGGGAACACCTACTAAGTTATAGAAGAACTTTTAAGAATACTCTTCTTGTAAAATAAATGTATTTTCTTTTTTCAAATAATGTAAAAGGAAACTCCAAAAGCTACAAAATAGTAAAAATTACCATCTTGCTAGTTATTTGTCGGTTCTATTTCTCTGCATCCATATGCCATACATCTTCGTGTTCTTATACATTTCTTTATTCTTCATTCATCTCATTTAAAAATATTTATGTGCTAACTTGTTGAGAAGTAATCTTAAACCAGGTTGCTAAGATAGCTCCCAAGCATCAAACCTTCCAGAGAAGTCCTATCAGAACCCACTCTCAAACTAGAATGACCAACCAAGGAAATAACAACATTAAAGCCAACAACAGCAATGTTAACCCCGAATTTGTTGATCTTATAAAGCTAAGGTTCTACTCTCTATAGTAGGGAAGATTATAGATTAACTAAGCTTCCTTACTGACAGTATTAACTTACTTAGGTCCACAGCACCATCAAATGAAGAAAACCCCAAAGCCTGATATGGAAAGATTGTTGAAGCCCTACCTCTTGAAGCAAAAGAAACCTATCCCAAAGTCAACTAGACCCTTGAATCTTTTGAGATAGAAGGGGCTTATCCAAAGGTTAACCAAACTTTCGAGCCAAACACTTACTCATTCCCAATTAACCTAAGCCTAAAGCTAATCAGGATAGATTAAAAGAGCTTGAGAGACAATCGACCCAACAGATAACTAAGAAGATGAAAATGCTCGAAGGGGATGATGGTTGCAAGTAGGTTGGTATAACAGACTTTTTTGTTTATGACTATAAAAGCTTTCCAAAAAAATTTAAAAGTACTTAACTTTAAGAATTATAATGGTATTGGATGCCTTAAACTATACACCAGATTGTATGTACGAAAAATGGGCAAATATATACAATATGACTAGCTCATGGTACAAACTTTTCAAAATAGCCTAACAAGCCTTGCTTTGACCTGAAACGCCCAATTGGATTTAAATCAGGGAAACACATAGGAGAAGCTGGCTAAGGCATTTTATGAGCAGTATAAGTTCAATGTTAAAGTGGCACCGACCATAATAGACCTAGTTGCCCTAAGGAAGAGGCATAATGAATCTTTTAAAGGATATGCCTAAAGGTGGAGGTCCCTAGTTGTAAGTGATATAGGTTCGTGGGTGAACACATGGGCCCAATATCACACGTAACCAATGGATGAATCCGTACTGTGAGATGGTCCAAAAGATAAATGAGAGTTAAAGGTTAAGTAGGGTTTCTCATCTACTGACGATGAATATGATGTACTAACGCCTCACATGAGCTTGAGTCACACTTAATATGACGCACGAGTATAGCCAGAGGTCACTCGCTACTAATCCACACTCAATGTGCTAAATAAGAGTAACTCGAGAGTAAGCAGAAAAACACTTAGCTTAAGAGAGTGTAAAGGTTTAGTGTATTCTCTATATGTTGTTCTTGTGACTATTACAATTTGCAAGTATTTATAGTACCCAATTAGGATAAGTCTTAAGTTACAAGAAATTACAGAAAAGAATCCCTACTAGCTAAGGAAAAAGGGGGAGTAATTTACAAGGGTATCAATGAAATCGTGCAAAAAGAATATCCTTTGTAAAAAGAAAAATGATAGTACAAATCAAAAAAAAGGACAATGTACACGTGGTTTGGTCATTTTGTGGTCCCTATGACACTGTTATCTAAGTAGGGGAGAGTTTCAATTAGATAAGGTTTGTGTCGACAGTTCGGTAGCTTGAGTAATTGGGACTAAAGTGAGGTTGACTCAAAGGGTAACTCATTTTCAGGTCAACCTCAAATGATCAACTCTTGGTAGTTGTTAACTCAACCTCAGTATTGGTGAGGCTAACTGTATTCTTGATTCGATGCTTAGACTAGTGTCTATTGTGGAGGGGCCGACTCAGCATGTCGACTGATCACCTCGACAGTTTCCTAAATGATGTAGAGAACAAAGTAGCTCAGCAAGTTGGACTAAAGAATGCACTACTCCTTAGCGGTCAATTCACTTCAGACAACTCAATGAGCCAACTAGGCAAGCCCGTGAGATCGAGAGCATGTGATCGGTTTGTAATCCCTATCAATAAAGGTATCTACCCTCATGATTGAGAAAGAACTAACTTTAGCTTTTATCAACACTCTTAAGAGAACCTACTTCTCTCATTTGATCGAGCAAGCCTCTTTTAGTTTTGCAGAGGTAGTGGTAGCAAGGTGTCAGATTGAAAGTGCTACCTCCTCCAATAAATTACAAGAACCATCAGACAAAAGACCACCCTCTGCTAAACCTACTACTAGTAAGCCTAAAGAAGCTACTATCAGCATGGTCAATTCAAACACTAAGCCCAATGTTCAAGTCTCTTTCAGGGTAAATCCTTCACCAGCTTAATAATAGTTCGAAAGCCAACTGTAAGTCAATAGGGCCCCAATGCAGTTCACCAAAATACCCGTCCTCCTTAATCAAATACTCGAAAAGCTAAAAAAGGATAATCTGCTCCATTATGAGCCCCTTAATGAAAGGTATGGGCCAAGAGTTTTTTATCCCAATGCAAGGTGTCAATATCACTTGGGACAAGTAGGTCATTCAATAAACTCATGCTAGAGATTAAAAAATAAGATTCAAGATCTAATCGACAAAGGCATAGTTTAGCTAGACTTTATAGAAGCTTCAATCCTGAACATCAACAACAATCCCTTACCTAACCACAGGCCCATCATCAACATGATATTTGACGACTTAGATCCCGCCATCAACATGATTAGTTCCAACCAAGAACCCAGGGTCTATAAATTCTACAAATAAGAGGAGATACAAATTCTAAAGACCAAAAGGTATACCTTCCACGTGCCTTTGGCCCCTAAAAGTTATAAAACTTCTCCTCTCAACTACCAAGCAGTAAATCAAAGGCAATCAAGTTCACTCGTGGGGAAATTACCTGCTTTGGTAGAATTTATGACCTAAAGGAGGAGTTGAAAAAGAAAACTATGCTGGAAAGGCCAAGCAAAGAACCAGCTAAATATGAGGAAGGATTATTTGACTTCACCAAAATAATCAAGTCTAGGGAGTATAAAATAATGGATTAGCTCGCTAAGACTCTAGCACAAATATCTCTTATAAGTATGTTAATGGTATCGAAACTGCATCGAGAAGCTCTATTTAAAACTTTAAGGGAAGTTAAAGTCACTCATGAAATACCAGCCAAAAGAATGAGGTCTGTCACCAACTTCATCCTCACCATGGATTAGATTTCTTTCTCCACCAAGGAACTGAGTAAAGAAGGTAATCAACACACTAAGCCACTCTTGATAATAGTGAGAGTGAACAACATTATCATAACAAGAGTCCCCATCGACAATGGATCATTATTAAACATCTACCCTCTTGCCACCTTGGATCTATTGGGCATTAATATGACCGTAATCAAGCTAAGTTCAACAACAGTCAGAGCTTTTGATGGATCTAAGAGAGAAATTACTGGGGAGATCGACTCACCAGTTAACATTGGCCCACAGACTTTTGACATCCGATTCCAGGTCTTAGACATCCCAAGGACCTTCAACATGTTATTAGGAAGACCTTAGATACATTCAATAGGGGGCATTCCTTCAAGCTTACATCAAAAGGTAAAGTTCATCTCAAATGGCTAGGTCATAATGATTATGGGTGACTAAGATTATGAAATATATAAAGAAACGACCATACCTTACATTAGCATCGAGGAGCAAGATGACTTTAGGCTCTAAATGTTTGAAGAAATGTGTATGATTATCGATCGAGAGAAAGATGAGAAGCTAAAATTCAAAGAAGGTTAGGTTGGTACCTATGGGGTTGTTACATCCCAACTCTAATGGATGAGCTACAAAATATGCAAGTGAGAGGCAAAAGAGGTGATAGATTGTATCATGCCCTAATGGCCTTCTTACCGTTGTTAGAAACTTTCATCTAAGCTAATGTCTAGACTTTTGAGCCTACCAAAGAGGATACCTCCAATAGGAATAAAATAATTGGCCCATCTTACAAGCCCTAGCACCTAAATCATTGGTTCTCCATCCCCATGAATAGTAATAAGTCTTCTTTAGAACCTAATGCTTCAAATAAAATTCAAGGATATCGTACGCAAATAGGTGATGAAAATATTAATATAACCTCTAGCCATATGGGGTTAGTAATTGGGAGTGATGTCAATGACTATAGTAATGTGCAAGAAAGCTAGTGATAGAGATCAAGGACTAATCATGCGTTCTTGAGCCCGAAGGCTTTCTTAGATAGTGCGCCAAGCTGTTCAAGGTAAGTTAAGCGCTGAAGAGCAATGTTCACCCCAATTCAATCTACCAAGCTACTTCGCTCTCCACACCATCTAAGAGAGTATCGAGGTGATCAGCCGAAGTGTTGAACCAACCCCTCCACAATACTCCAGTCTAAGCACCAAATCAAGAAAACAACCGTCTCCATAGTATCGAGATTGAGTTGATAATTGTCAAGAGCTACCCACCCGAAGCCGACTCGAATGTAAGTCGTCCTCAAGTGTAAGTCGTCTCCAAGCCAACCCTTGTCTAGTCCTAGCAATCAGAGCTTCTAAACTGCTAACACTGACTAGACCTAATCAAGGCCCACCCCTACATGGCTCGAAGCATTATTGGGACCACAAAATGAGTATAATTATGCGTGTCTTATCCTTTCTAACATCCATACTGTCCTTTCTAACAAAGGATATTCTTTTTGCAAGATTTCATGTTTTCCTTATAAATTACTCTCCTTTTATTTAGCTATTTCTGTAATTTAAAACTTACCTTAACTAGGTACTATAAATACTTGCATAATGTCATGGCCACATGATCATATATAAAGAATACACTAAACTTTTTACCCCCTCTTGAGCTAAGTGTCTTTGTTGCTTACTCTTGAGTTACTCTTATCTAGCTCATTTGAGCATAGACTAGTGACAAGTGACCTCTAACCATACTTGCGCATCATATCAAGTGTGACTTAAGCTTGTATGAGGCATTAATGCATCATATCCATCATTGATGCACGAGAACCCCTACTCAACCTTCAACTATCATTTACTTTCTGAGCCATCTCATGGCTCGAGCCTAGCCCTTATGGTTACACATGATATCAAGTTCGTGTATTTATCCATGTAATCCATATCATCTTGATATCAAAGCCTAGCTAGATTCGAAGCTAGATTCTACTACTATGTTCTTTAAGTGATTTGTTACTGCTCTTGTATGATAACATTTCTATTGTTAACCTTAGAGTTTAATAGTTGAGAAGTATTCTATGCTCTGTTTTCCCCTATTTTTCGCTACTCAAAACAAAGTATGGTTAACTATCCATTTGTTGTGTAATTGTCATGGTGATTGGAGTATTAGTTATTGATCTTTAAATGGTATTATTAAACGTTAATTTTTGTGAAGCAAACATTAATGTCAAACTCAAGTGTTCAAGGAATTTTAGGAAACCAAGAAAGTGGTACTCAACATAGCCAAGGGTAAGAAGGAAGCTTTACACCTCAATTAGTAGGTAACCATTTGGATAAGCTTATCGACTTAGTAGCTAGTTTGGTGACCGTTATCTAAGAAGACAAGCAGCGAGTTAGGAATAGCCCCATTAGAGAACGTAAGCAGCAAAGCTAAGGCAATTGTCAATTTGGTTGAGTAAATGCCCTGGCTCACCCACATCGAGCTAAAGGAGTTGGTAAGGATGCGAGATGAAGGCTAACGCTTAAAGAGATTGAGGAAGAAGTGGAAGGAGACGATGAAGTAGAGAAGTACTACGAGCCTAAAGAAAGAAATGTATGAGCCCCTAGAGTCAAGGGATTGAGGATGCGTATCTTAAGTTTTTTTTGAAGTAGTGATGCTAAGGACTACCTAGATTGGGTAAATGGGATTGAAAAGCAGTTTGAATGCCATGATGTACTCGAGAATGCAAAGGTTAGACTTGCTGTATTAGAGTTCACTGCCTATGCCGCCTTATGGTGGAAGAATTTGTAAGCCACTCAAAGAAGGGAAAGAGAATGAGAGATTAGGAGTTGGGATGACATGAAGAGGGTTATGCGGAGAGCATTTGTGTTGAGCTATTATTTGTAGGATACCTTCAAAAGATTGCAAGAGTTAAGACAATAAAGGTCAAGAGTAGACACTTATTTTAAGGAGTTCCAAATGTTGATGATTCGATATGAAGTCATAGAGCCAGAGGATTAAACTGCATCTCGATTCATCAATGGATTGAAGTATAAGATTGGGGATGTCCTAGAAACCTTAGATATTGGAACACTTGATGATGTAATCCGAGCCACCTAGAGGATAGAAAGGTGCCAAACAGGAAGATTCCAACCACCAATTAGTCGACTTGGTAGTAGCCGAATTGTTTTAAGCAGACCTGTACGAATGAAAACAAGTAAGGTTGCTAAGACATGACCTACTCAGCCTACCTAAGCTAAAGAGAAGGAACCCCTGAGGAAGTTTGAGAAAGGCTAGAGTTTAGGGAGGAAGATGAGTAAGATCAAGTGTTTCAAATGCCAAGGCTTTGTACATATGGTTGCTCAATGTCCGAATAGAAGAACTATGGTAATTCGAGGCAAGATGCCGACTATCGAAGTGGATAGCATTGATGAAGAAGTAGAGGAGTTGAAAGAGGACAGATAGACCGAGCTATTTAAGGAGGAAGTTATCTACAGTAAGGAAAGCAACTTTATGCCAACCACTATAGTGTTAAGAAGAACGATGAGCATCAGTCCTGTACCCAAAGACAAACAAAGGGAAAATCTCTTCCATATTAGATGGAAGGTGAATGAATCACCATGCACATTGATCGTTGATAATGGGAGCTGTACCAATACAGCCTTTGCATTTATGGTCCAACAATTGAAATTGCCGACCAAGCCCCACCTAAAACTGTATAAGCTTTATTGGCTTAATGATAAGGGAGCCCTGCAAGTGTCTGTACCAATCTGCATTAGCAAATATTAAGACAAAGTACTTTGTGATGTGCTGCCTATGAGTGAATCTTACATTCAACTTGGATGACCATGGATGTTTGACTAATCAGTTATATATGACGGAAGGAGGAATACATGTTCTGCAAAGCATGAAGGTAGGAGGGTGAAATTGAATCCTATGACTACCGATTAGGTGAAGGTCATGCAATCCCAACTTAATTGAACCCTAAAGAAGGAGGCTTTAATGATGACTCGAGCTAAATTAAAAAGAGAAATGGAGCTCAAATGACTGACCTATCTATTGGTCTGAAGATTATTGGAGATCAGGTCTGAAGAGAGGGAGTAGCTTGCCGAGGTGAAAACATTGTTAAAGGAATTTGTCAACCTGTTTTTAGAGGAGCTGCTAAAAGGTTTGCCCCCTAATCCAAGGCATCAAGCATGTGATTCACCTATAACCAGGAACCACACTGCCAAATAAGCCTGTCTATAAGTTGAATCCTAAATAGGCTATCGAGCTATAGAAGTAAGTAGGTGAGCTAATGAAGAAGGGATATGTGCACGAATCCCTTAACACCTGTAACTTCCACCTAAAACCGTATAAGCTTTATTGGCTCAATGATAAGGGAGCCCAACAGGTGAACAAGTAGGTATCTGTACCAATCTGCATTAGCAAACATCAAGACGAAGTACTCTGTGATGTGCTGCCCATAAGTGAGTCCTATATTCTACTTAAATGACCATGGATGTTTGATCAAGCAACTATATATGATGAAAGGAGGAATATATGTTCTACAAAGCATGAAAGCAGGAGGATGAAATTGAATCCTATGACTATCGAGCAGGTGAAGATCATGCAATCCCAACTTAGCCGAACCTTGAAGAAGGAGGCTTTAGTGATGACTCGAGCCGAATTGAAAAGAGAAATGGAGCTCAAATGACTGACCTATCTACTAGTCCGAAGATTATTGGAGATGAGGTCCGAGGAAAGGGAGCAGCTTGTCGAAGTGAAAACATTGCTAGAGGAATTTGCCAACCTGTTTCTAGAGGAGCAACTAAAAGGTTTGCCCCTAATCCAAGGCATTAAGCATGTGATCAACCTGCAACCAGAAGCTGCACTACCGAATAAGCTTATCTATAAACTAAATCCTAAACAAGCCACCAAGCTGTAGAAGCAAGTAGGTGAGCTAATGAAGAAGGGGTACGTGCACGAGTCCCTTAACACTTGTAACTTCCACCTAAAACCGTATAAGCTTTATTAGCTTAGTGATAAGGGAGCCCTATAGGCGAACAAGTAGGTGTCTGTACCAATCTACATTAGCAAATATCAAGACAAAGCACTTTATGATGTGCTGCCTATGAGTGAGTCCTACATCCTAGTTAGACAACCATGGATGTTTGATCGAGCAGTTACATATTATGGAAGGAAGGATACATGTTCTGCAAAGCATGAAGGCAAGAGGATGAAATTGAATCCTATGACTGCTAAGCAAGTAAAGTCATGTAATCCTAACTTAGCCAAACCCTAAAGAAGGAGGCTTTGGTGATGACTCAAGCCGAACTGAAAAGAGAAATGGAGCTTAAATGACTGATCTATCTATTGGTTTGGAGATTATTGGAGATGAGGTCCAAGGAAAGGGAGCAGCCTGCTAAGGTGAAAACATTGCTAAAGGAATTTGACGACCTGTTTCTAAAGGAGCTGCTAAAAGGTTTGCCCCCTAATCTAAGGCATCAAGCATGTGATCGACCTGCAACTAGGAGCCGTACTACCAAATAAGCCTATCTATTAGCTGACTCCTAAATAAGCCATCGAGCTTTATAAGCAAGTAAATGAGCTAATGAAGAAGGGGTATGTGCACAAGTCCCTTAACACCTATAACTTCTACCTAAAACCGTATAAGCTTTATTAGCTCAGTGATAAGGGAGCCCTATAGGTGAACGAGCAAGTGCCTATACCAATTTACATTAGTAAATATCAAGACAAAGTACCCTATGATGTGCTCCCATGAGTGAGTCCTGCATTCTACTTAGACGATCATAGATATTTGATCAAGTAATTATATATGACAGAAGGAGGAATACATGGTTTACAAAGCATAAAGGCAGAAGGATGAAATTGAATCTTATGACTACCGAACAGGTGAAGGTCATGCAGTCCCAATTTAGCTGAACCCTAAAGAAGGAGGCTTTGATGATGACTCGAGCCGAACTGAAAAGAGAAATGGAGCTCAAATGACTGACCCATCTACTGGTTTGAAGATTATTGGAGATGAGGTCCAAAGAAAGGGAGCAACTTACCAAGGTGAAAACATTACTAAAAGAATTTGCTAACCTATTTCTAGAGGAGTTGTTAAAAGGTTTACCCCTAATCAAAGGCGTCAAGCATGTGATCGACCTGTAACTAGGAGCCGCACTACTGAATAAGCCTATCTATAAGCTGAATCCTAAATAGGCCACCGATTATAGAAGCAAGTAGATGAGCTAATGAAGAAGGGGAATGCACGCAAGTCCCTTAACACCTATAACATTCCAACCTTGTTAGTGCTAAAGAAGGATGGTTCTTAGAGGATGTATGTAGATAATCGAATGATCAATTGAATTACCATAAGTATAGGTATCCTATACCTAAGCTTGATGAATTAAGTGGAGCAAGAGTGTTCTCTAAGATCGACCTTAAATCTGGATACCATCAACTTCTAATGTATGAGGGTAATGAGTGGAAGACTGCATTTAAGACATGACATAGTTTATATGAATGGCTTGTAATGTTATTTGGACTGTCTAATACGCCAAGCATATTTATGCACTTGATGAATCATGTTCTTCGAGAATTAATAGGAAAGTTTGTCATAGTTTATTTTAATAACATTTTAGTATACAGCCCTGACCTGGAGACTCAACAGGAGCATCTCTGAAGAGTCTTTGCAAAACTATGAGTTGAACAGCTCTACGCCAATCTAAAGAAATGCAACTTTTGCCGACCTGAGGTGATCTTTTAAGGGTTTGTTATGAGTGCAGGTGTCATCCGAGTCAATGATGAGAAAATAAGTGCAATCATAGAATAGCTTAAGCCGACCTATTCTATCGACGTAAGAAGTTTCCA
Source organism: Lumnitzera littorea (assembly GCA_024138015.1). NCBI lineage: Eukaryota > Viridiplantae > Streptophyta > Magnoliopsida > Myrtales > Combretaceae > Lumnitzera > Lumnitzera littorea. The sequence goes on along the minus strand of JAMXBB010000008.1, from coordinate 43,685,361 downwards.
TGGCCTGCCATCATTTTACCGTAGATTTATAAAGAATTTCAATACAATTGCGGCCTACTTACCGAATTGTCAAAGAAGAGCATTGAATTTAGATGGAGAGAGAAAGAAAAGAGGAGTTTTGAGGAGGTGAAAGAGAGGCTAACTACAGCCCCAATCTTAGCTCTGCTAAGCTTTAACAAAGTGTTTGAAGTAGAGTATGATGTGTTTGAACTAGGCATAGGTGTCGTACTGATGCAAGAAGGCCAACCTATTGCTTGCTTTAGCAAGAAACTTCGAGCAGCTACTCTCAACTATTCTATCTATGACAAGGAGTTCTACTCCTTAATCCGAGCCCTAACAGTATGGCAACACTATTTGCTACCTAAGGAATTTGTGATTTACACCAATCATAAATCCTTGAGGTATCTGAAGAGCCAACCTAACTTTTCTCAAAGGTAAGCCAAATGGGTCAAGTTCATGGAGGGTTTTTCTTATATCGTAAAATACAAGAATGGAAGGAACAATGTAGTGATCAACACCCCATCGCGATGACATACTCTCCTGATCGAGCTACAAACAAGGCTACTTAGTTTTTTAACGATAAAGAATATTTATGTTGAGGATCTACATTTTGATCCTATTTATGCCTAGTATAAGGAAGGATGGACACTAGATAACTATCACAAGGAGGACAGATACTTATTCAAGAAGAGGAGGCTATGTATCCCGACCTATTCCATGAGAGAATTAATCGTGTGCGAGGCGCATAGAAGAGGATTGAATGGACACTTTGGCCAACATCAAACCCATGAAGTACTATTTGTAAGATTCTTTTGGCTAAGAATGGTAAGAGATGTGCAGTCTATGTTGGAAAAGTGTGCAACATTATCTACCCTTACCTATCCCAACCAAATCATAGTTCGAGCTAAGTATGGACTTTATGTTAGGATTGCTGAGGACATCTTAAGGGAAGGACTCTATCATGGTAGCTATAGATCAATTTAGCAAGATGGTACACTTCGTGCCCTGTTCCAAAATTAACGACGCTTTAGCTATCTCTTTTCTTTTCTTATAGGAAGTAATTAAGCTTTACAGTGTACCTAGAACTATTTTTTAAAATCAAGACCCCAAGTTCATGAGTCACTTTTAGAGGATGCTATGGAGGTGAATGGGAACCAAGCTGTTGTACTATATGTCTTGCCATCTACAAACCAATAGGTAGACCGAGGTTGTCAACAAAACCATGGAAACTTTTCTACGAGTTGCTGTTAGATGAAACATAGCCCACTAGGATCTATATTTGCCAATCATTAAGTTCACCTACAATAAGACCACCCACAGCATAACAAGCATGTCTCCATTCGAGGTTGCCTATGGGTTTAACTCTAAGTTCTCGACGGACTAAGTACCCTAACTGAAACTTGATGATGACCTGTCAATTGTTGAAAGAGTTGAGGCCATCAAAGCCTGCACTAAAAGGTTTTAGAGCAAATGAGCCAAGCTAATACTAAGCTCAAGAAGCAAAGCCGAGGATGGAGGAAGAGAGAATTTCAACCAGGTGATTTAGTCTGAATATATCTCAACAAGGAACAATTCCCAAACTTGAGGAAGAGAAAGTTGTCTCCCAAAGCAAATTGACCTTTCAAAGTACTTGAAAATATCAATCCTAATTCCTATATCATTGAATTACCTAAAGAATATGGAGTCTCAAACTCCTTCAACATTGCCAATCTCTAACCTTATACTCCCAAGGAGAAGCAACTAGGAGTTGAACCAAATTTGATCCCAAATCTCAAATAACTCGGAGGGGATGACAGGGATCAAGGATCAATTATGCACTCCTGAACCCAAGGGCTTTCTTAGCTGGTGCGCTGAGTTATCCAAGGTGAGTTAAGTGCCGACAAGCAGTGTTTACCCCAATCTCATCTGTTGAGCTACTTCGCTCTCTACACCATCGAAGAGACTACTAAGGTGATCAATCGAGGTGCTAAGCCGACCCCTTCATAATACCCTAGTCTAAGCACCAAATCAAGAAAATAGCCATCTCTATAGTACCAAGACCGAGTTGACAATTGTCAACAGCTGACCACTCAAGGCCAACCCAAATGTGAGTCGTCCTCAAGCTAACCCTTGTCCAATCATAGCAATCAAAGCTTTCAAACTGCCAGTACCGACCAAACCTAATCAAGGCCCACCCTTACATGCCTTGCAGTGTTATTGGGACCATAGAATGAGCAAAATTATACGCGCGCTATCCTTTATAAAGGCAGATATTCTTTTTACATGATTTCATATTTTCCCAATAAATTATTCTCTTTTTGTTTTGCCATTTTTGTAATTTTCTATAATTTAGGACTTATCCTAATTAGGTGTAAGCCCCAAAGTTCAGCCAAGTAACCGTAGGATTGAACTTAGAACTCAAGATTTAGGGCGATCGGTTAAAAAAAAAAAAATCCGATCAAACCCAAATTATAAACTATTGAAAAGAATATTAGTAAAAATGACCCCGTGAACTTAAATTTAAGAAAATAAGTAATAAAATAAGAGACTATAAAATTTTCAAATTTTAAGCATAATAATTGCTAATTACTGAAAAAGGCAAAAAATGTAATTTAATAACTAATAAATTATTAGAGATAGATTATATGTATACTAAAAATTTTAGAATGACCAAAATAATATTTAGGAATGTTCACGTGTACCCCACATGTATTTACGTATAGATAAAAATACGCGTAATTACCTAATTTGGCCAAAAACTAAGCAAATAATTATAGAAAATTACAAAATAATTATGAAAAAATCAGAAGAGGATAAGATGCATCAATATCAGGTCGTGGCATGTCAAGATAAGAAAAAGAAAAATTAGCCAATAAAAATTGAACAACTTAAAAGCCAAAAATCAAGGAATTTGGACAAAGTCTTGTCAAATTAATGCATATTAATTACAGAAAATGTCTATAAATAGGGAAAGAATTTACAGAGTTCATTTGGATAGTTTGGAAAGTGAGAAAATTAGAGAGAGTTGAAAATTCGAGAGAAAATCCAGAAAATAAAAAAAATAAGAAAAACTATGCAATTAGAGATTTTAAAGGAACCCACACCAGACGAGGAGCTGGGAGTGGACGGCCACCACCAATACACGGTGGTGGCAGCGCCCAAGCCGGCCGACAAGGCCACGGCGGCCCGCGGTGGCTGGAGCCACCCAAATCGGTGAGTCCAATTTCCAGCCAGAATCTTGTGTAATTTTGTAAAAATAGTAAATATAAATAGAAAATTATGAATTTTGTTATTCTAAGATATTTTTGTATGTAGTTTGTAGGAAAAATATTATTTTGATGAAATTATGTTCCATAATATATGGCCCCGAAGAAATTGTGCAAAACCGAGCACGTTTCGGTTTAGAAATAAATGACCTTAGGAGTGTAGTTTCAAGCCCAAAATTTTTGTATAGATTACTTAGATGATATAGAACAGTGCTATGAAGCCCGTTTTCAAAAATTAATTTTCTAAATTTTTAGATAATTTTTAGGCCCTAAAATTAGGCATAAAATGGGTAATTTAGAGTTAATTAGGTGATTAGGATATTAATTACTGACTTAGAGAATAAGTAGATGTTTTAGGATGTTAAAATCTGATGGAGTATGATACTTGTAGCAATTAGAGTGTTAGATGTAATTATTAGGTTAATTATGTAGTAAATAGGTAATATGGAAAAATAGTACATTTTATGATAATTTTGTAAATTAGGGTAAATTGGAGTAAAATCTGATTTAGGATGAATTTATACATTTTTAAATAATAATTACTGTTTAGAGATGGTAATTAGGGTAATAGAAATATTAGAAATGCATTATGTGCATAATATGCAATAATGCATAATGTATAATTTTTGAAAATATAATAAATAGAAAATATTAGGATAAAAATTGATATTATATGAATAATAGGGATATATAATAAATCTGATAAGAAACTTGAATTTATGTAATTATATGAAAAATGTAAAAATTTCTCACATTAGGAGTAAATTCGGTACATAAATAGGGATTTAAGTGAACCGGATGGAATAAAATACTAATTAGAGGTAATAATGGTATTTAGGAGATCGGGAAGTAATGTGATTAATTTCACTTTATGGGTTGGAACGGAATTCTAGGATTGGAATCTAAAACATTACTTAGAAATTAAACTAAAAACCTAACTTAGAAATCGATGTGAAAACCGAACCTGAACCTAACCCTAAACCTAGAATAATGGTAAAAGACTTAATACCTAGATAATTAGGCATATTAAACCTTAAACAAAACCTAACAATAAGCGTTATAGAATAAAATGAACTTGTAATATTTATATGAAAAGTTAAAACCACGTTCGTGTTATAGGGATGATCGGCGATGGCCTGAGCAAATCGGACCTCGAGTGAGTGAGCGAGGAGTCGAGGTAAGTTGGGATTAATACGATGCTGTATTTTGGAGGCTTAAGATTATGCTTGGTTGTGCTTGTTAGATAGCTTAAATGTGTGCATGTGCTTGATTATGGGTGATGCTATGATTCTGTTTATTGCTCTGGCAAATATTGTATGAATTGTATGTAATAATTGATCACCCTAAACTGGACTTAATTAAATATCCGACCAATAATCATAATCGGACATGCATGGCAACCCGTTAGGGGAACTTAGGACTCTCCGGCCAAATACCGACCCCTTCGGAAGGGATAGTGCAGGATTGCAAAATGGTCCCTTCTTCATCCTCAGTCGAACTAAGTGACAGGAAAGGAGGTCACGGCGAGGGTGAAGGCAGTGGTTCGAAGGTAGTCGCGGGAGGAGCAAGGTCTCCATTACACAAGCCTGGGTTTGGTCGTGAGCTGTTGCATTAACAGCAACTCCTCAACCCAGATTAGAGCAGGCGCAATTTCTCTAATCTCATAACGGGCCGGACAACGTCGTGCGATGGCATTTTCTTGCACATGCATTGCACCTAATAAGTGATTGAAAACCTTGTTATGTGTATGGTGTAGTTTTAAGTCCTCCGTCCCTACTTACTGAGCTGTGGTTGCTCACATCCCTATAGACGTCGTGCAGGTGCTGGCTAAGAAGCGGCAACCAATTACTTAGAAGCTAGCAACTGCTGGATCCTGGGGAGTGTGGAAAAACATTGAAGAATAAACACATATTTTAAGGTCTAAGTTTTTATTTTAGAATTATTTTTCATTTCCGAGTGATGTAATAACTAGGGAATATCCTATAGAGAAATGTTGTAAACTTTAACTGCAATAATTGAATGATAACATATATATATATATAATTCCTCACTTTTATAGGTAAATGATTTATTTAAATTACAAACTGTTTACTTCAAAGCGGGTTAGTTGTGGATGCCTTGTGTAGATCAGGTCTAGGATAGCGGTTGTAAGGCCAACTTCTATCTTAGGATGGTTTACACGGCAGGGCTGTTACGACTCTGCCGCTTCGGAGCGTGACACTAGATACTATAAATACTCATATAATGTAATAGCTACATGATTGTATACAAAGAATACACTGAACTTTTTACCCCTTCTTGAGCTAAGTGTCCTTATTGCTTACTCTTGAGCTGCTCTTATGTAATCCATTTGAGCGTAGACTAGTGGCGACTGACCTCCAGCCAGCCATACTTATGCGTCATATCAAGTGTAACTTAAGCTCATGTGAGGCATCGATACATTATATCTATCATCAGTACGTGGGAAACCCTACTCAACCTTCAACTATCAATTACTTTTTAAGCCATCTTGGGGCTCGAACCTACCCCCTTTAGTTATGCATGACATTGGGTCCGTGTGTTCATCCATGGAATCTACATTAGCTAGCAAAGACATGAAATGACTAGAATTTCCATTGACAAGCCAATTAAGACAATTAATGTTGGGACTAATGACAACCCCAAAATATTAAAAGTTGGAGGGAATTTGAAAGAAGAACATAAGGAAAAAATGTTCGCACTACTCTCTGAATACCAAGATGTAATTACATGGTGTCATGAAGATATGCTTAGATGCCCCCTTGGCTAATTATGAATTGGGTTATATAGTTTAAATGGCCCAACATGTATAGGTGTGGAATTAGGGAAATACTAATATCCCCTAAAAGTATACTGTACCCTATAGTTGTAAGGATCATTTTCCCATACACTAATAATATCGTCGAATACGAAGCATGCATCATGGGACTCAAAATGACCCGAGATAAAGATATTCAAGAATTATAAGTGTATGGGGATCCTTCACTCATTATCAGCCAAGCTCAATGAGAATACAAGACGAAAGATCCTAAACTAGTACCATATCACCAACACTTAACTAAGTTGATGGAGAAATTCAAAGAAATCACATTCAATCACATATTGAAGACTTAGAATCAATTTGCTGATGCCTTGGCCACTCTAGCATCTATGGTCCAAATATCCGGTAGAGTCAAGATTTAGCCCCTTACTATTGAAATTGAAGAAAACCCTACCTTTTGTGTGGCAATTGAAGGAACAAGTGGCGAAAAGCCATGGTACCATGATATTAAAACATTCTTACAATAAGACACATACCCTGAAGAGCTTGAGAAAATGGATAGAAGGACGATCAAGAGATTGGTTGCCTAATTCTTAGTAAACGAGTCTACTTTGTATCGGTAATCTTTTGACAATACACTTTGAAGGTGTGTAGACAACAAGGAAGTTGAGATTTTGATGAAAGAAGTGCATAAAGGAGTATACAGCACTCACATAAACGGTTACATGCTCACTATGAAAATTACAAGGCTCAAATATTACTAGTCAATGATGGAAAGCGATTACATCAAATACGCTAAGCATAGTCACTTATGCTAAGTTTGTGCAAATAAGATAAATGCCCCACCTTAAGGATTACATACACTCTTGGCACCTAGCCCTTTTCAATGTAGGCAATAGATATCATCAGCCTAATTACTCCAAAAGCATCCAATAGGCATTGCTTTATACTAGTCACCATTGATTACTTCAGCAAGTAGGTTAAAGCCTCATCGTATTCAAGTGTTACTAAAGGGGTCGTAGTTAAGTTCATAAAAAGATATATCTAGGCTCAATATGGGACTTCAGAAACAATCATCACCAATAATGGCACTAATCTCAACAATAAGCTTATGTCAAAGCTATGCTAACTGATGGGAATCAAGCTACAAAACCCTTAACCCATAGCTAAGCCCGAGGACTTGAGGGGCTAGCACAACGAATCCTCATGTTCTAACTAACCCCTGCTAAGCTCGAATACTTACTTGCTAAGTCATCTCTAATGTCATACAGTATGATTGCCCTTTATTCTGTGGCATGCCGAGTTGACAATTACTCTCTAATGTTGAGCTACCCAATCACTCAGCATTATCCTTGCCGAGAAGCCAAGAGAGAGAATCTAGACTAATTAAGCCATCCCTGCTCAAACAAGCCCATCTATCCATACTTTTTGTCCGCATCTTCTAACGACCTCGCCAATGCCGCATCGTTACGTGTATAATATCATATATAGAATCTGTAGCACCAATGATTATTTTCCTTACATATTCATTTTTGTCCCTTTGTAACATGTACATTGCCCCTTTAAGAAATGTCCATTTTGTCTTTTCCCTTTTAGTCAAGTTGCCCTAGTTTGCAAGTATAAATACCCATGTACTTGCAGTTGTAACATGATGAGATTACCTTCAATACACTTGAGTACTTTCTTCTTTACATAAACACTGCTTGTTTACTCTCGACATCACTTTTATCCTTTCCCTTAAGCAAGGTTAGGTGGCAAGTAAGCTCACTAGACCAATTCGTATGTCATATCAAATTATACCATGAGTCCTTGGAAGTTCCTTTAATGCATCATATCCTTGGGAACTATTCGTGAGTTTTTGCTTACTGTTCCATTCGTCTTTATCGCTCTTTTCATACCTTTCCCCATTAGCCCTTTTTCGAGCTTTCTACAAGCTTGGACACATCCAGCGATTAGCCTTATCCGGTCTTAGTCACGATTCATACCATCTTGGTATCATAATAGAGGTTTTGTATGAACTAAAATTAGTTCTTCTTGAATTTCTGTTGTACTCTATTTTGCCTGTGTGAAACAGAGTCAGTTATTGGTTCATTTGACTACTGTGTTATTAGCTATTTACTTTCTAAAGTGTTTGTTTAAATTTTGAATTTATGAGGAAAAATGACAAACCCAAATATGAATGTTAGTACTGGTGATGATAGTGGAGTTGTCCACCATGGGCATAAGTTTTAGGGAACTCCTAGAAGCACTGACGAAAGGTTCGATGAGATAGGTAACCTCTTAGTAAATCTGACCTGAGCTATTCATGTACTATCTTATCGACCCACTGAGGCAGCAAAAAACACTCCACAAGTTGCTCAACCTGTTAGAGGTCAAATCCCAGCTAGACCATTTCGAGGTGGAGGAGTTGGCAAACGAGTAAGGCAAAGGATAGACATGAGAAAGCTTGATGAGGAGGAAGAAGAGTATTTTGAAGAGGAGTGTGTACGAGATCCTAGATCATCCAACCATTTGAAGCTTCGAATTCTGATTTTCAATAGATTTAGGAATACTAACGAGTATCTGGATTAAGAAGAGAAGGTGGAGCGTATGTTTGACTATTACCAGTATGAGGATTACGAGAAAGTGAGGACTACTACTATTGAATTTGCCGGGTATGTTGTCGTTGAATTTGCCAAGAATGCTGCCATGTGGTAAAAGAACTTTCAGGCCGTAAGAAGGAGAGAGGGGTTTCGAGAAATTAATACTTGGCCCGAGTTGAAGAAAGTGATCAGAAACAAATTCGTGTTGGAAACATATCTCCAAGATACTTTCACTTGGCTTTAGGAGTTGAGACAATTAGGACGAACTATTGATGAGTATGTTCAGGAATTCCAAATGCTTATGATACAATATGAAGTGGAAGAACCACCAGCCCGAACAGTCTCAAGATTTGTTAGTAGGTTAAGAGGAGACATCTAAGACATTGTGGAAGTCCAACGATTTGACATAATGGATGAAGCTATTAGGATTGCCCAACGTATAGAGAGGCAAAGAGGAAGCCAAGCAATGACCCGAATGTCAACTAGCTGATTAGGATAGGCAAGTAACCAAACTCTATCGAGTACCGAGCTAAGTAGAAAGGTTGATGTCAGAGCTGAGTAGAAAAGTCAATGTGAAGATGTGGTGCCAACCCGAGCGTATGAGAAGGGTCAAGGGTCTAGTAAGAAAACTAGCTAGATCAAATACTTTAAGTGCTAGGGGTTTAGACATATGGCTACTCAGTGCTCGAATCGAAGGACGATGGTCGTTAAGGGAGACATCCCGAAGTTAGACATAGAAAGTACGGATAAGGAACCCAAGGAGGAAGAGGTTCCTCCTAAGAAGGAGAATGCCGAGAAAAAGTTGATTGAGGAAGATGTATATGCTGAGGACTGAGACCAACTACTCATGGTTATTCGATGCATTATGAGTGTAAACCCTAGAAAATCAATAGTTTGAACCCTAATTCAAGTCCGAGTATCCTAAACTGTGTAATAAGTCAATAAGGCTAGTAACAATAAAAGATTATGAAATTTAATAAATCAAACATAACACCAATAACAAAACCTTAGAAATTGATTGAAACCCTAAATTGCATACTAAAACCCTAAAATTGATTTATGCACCATTAATCAAAATTGAATCCAAATTTGATCGAAACCCTAAAACTATAACTATAACCTTATAAAATAGTCAAATATTACTCAATAGTGATATAACTATAGTCAATTGTAATTATCGACTAAATCGCTTATTCGCATAAAACTTTAACAAAATTGCTACAATAACTTATAAAATTTATAATTGTAACGGATACTAATTAAATTGATAAATTTTCACAAAAATTTTAAAATTAATTTATGATGAGTATTGTTATAATTTATATGTTTAGAAAAATTACATATATTTATTTTTAATTTTTATTTTCTTCCTTTTTCTTTTTCTCTTTTCTTTCTTTTCTTCTTTTCCTATTGTTGCCACGTCCTAGAATCATAATGAAAAAAATCAAAACAGTAGCTCACATGATGTATTTAAATTGCCAAGTGTTGATTTTACAAAAAAGGAAAAATTGGAAATGATTAGCTTGTCCTATCTTCATTAATGTATAGATTAGGTTAGCATTTTGTTTGATAATTGTTGTACACGTCTAGAAAAGAAGAAAACAAAACCGAAAGAAGAAAATCTAGAAAACAAAAAACAAAACCGAAAACAAAAGAAGAGAAAAATTCTAGAAAACCAAAAACGTGAAGAAGAAAGAAGAAAAGAAGAAAAAAAAAATCAAAAGTAATAAGTAAATAAAATTATTTTGCAAGTATAGATGTATATTATATAATATGTACATGTATATATGTAGTATTTGTATTATATTTTTGTAAATATAACATTATTATTACATGTATGTATGCATAAGTAATTAAATTGAAATAGATATGTATGTATAAAGATATGCATGTATACATGTATTTACATAGGTAGAATATACGATAGGAGTATATAGTATGTATTTATAAGATTACACATAATATGTATTAAGTATTTTTACAAATAAGCTAGATATATATATATATATATATGTNGTCCAAAACGGACCTCGTTATGAGAAAATATGCATGAAAACGATCAAAATGGACTATAAGTTCATAATGATTCCAACTAAAACGAAAAAGTTACATCCGATTTGATAAAAAGCTTGAATCGAGAATTTCACGTAACTAGATAAAGTAAACCTTATAAATTACGATGCTAGTTTAGCTTTAAATTCTCAAACTTACAAATTTTTATTATTCTCAAGTGATTTTGATATAAACCTTGAGCTACCACCAAATTAGTACGACCACTAAGTTGGCTATGGCTAAGTGAGTTTTTCTTAATAATTTCATACTTGTTTATGTTTGTAATTAGTGAATATAAGCTATGATCGATAAATGAATGTATATGGGGTTAGGTTATGCTTGTGTATGACAATTGTTGTTAATGGTGAATTTACTCTAAATTACAATAATGTATCGATTGTTGTATAGTAAATTCACTAAGAATTGATTGTGACTTAGAATGATCACTAAATAAATAAGACCTAATTTTATTTAACTAGAAAAGTTAACTTGGATCACACATAATCATGCACTACAAAACTAATTCCGATAGTCACATTACACGGAGGTAACGAGAGGCCATACATGAGTTAATTATTAATTGTTATAGATTTCGTGTGGTGCATACGTGCGATATGACCTTACCCTGGCCCACAAGATGACTGAGCGTTGGAGGCGCCAACTGCCTGGCTAAGGGTCGAGTCTAGAGGTCTTCGTTTAGGGGTGAGTGAGGGCTGCATGAACCTACTCACAATCATATATAGAACTTGTTTTGATAAAACTGATAATGGATATAACATTACATTTTGAATACGAAACGCAGAGTTTCATTATGAGATAAGTTCTAATATGATACTCAGATCTGACTATGCCAATATATCTCCAACCATGACTTCGGAGGGTGTTAAATTTGAGTTGCATGCAGTACTTGGTCACCTGCATGTATTTGTTTGGCATATTGATTGTCATGCATTCATTTGATTGAACTTAACTATTGTATAACTTGATTACTGTATGGTTAAGGGAAATTATCTCACTAAGCTAGTTAGCTTATACCCTTATAGTCTTCTTTCATAGGCTAATCTATTTATGGAGTCGGACTGTTGTATGCCCGAGGTTAGTGTTCTTCACGGGATCAATGTGGGAGCTGAATGTGATCAGAGAGTATTTTTGATAGTTTATAGAGCTGAATAAGTAATCAGTATACTGGTTTAACTTAAGATATGTTTCAGACTTTTTATTTGTAAACTTTTATATAAATATACCATGTGTTATGTTTTTATAATTTTATTATTTATCATGAAATGATATTACTTATGATTGTACGCTCTTGATAATTAGTTGTAGTTGTAACCTTATGTATCGTATAAAAGAGTCGTCGATTGTAAAGGAATTCAATCTACAATCCTTTGTACGGTATACGGCGATTGCCACGACTAGCTCCCTCGGGTTTTAATAATGAGCGTGGAACCCTCAGGAGAAAAAGAGCAAAGAGAGAACTTATTTCATATCACCTGCAAGGTAAATGAATAGATGTACACCCTCATCGTGGACAGTGGGAGCTATACCAATGTGGCATCAACCGACTTAGTCTCAAAACTATGGTTGCCAACTATTGCACATCTGAAGCCGTATAAGTTGCATTGGTTGAGTAAGAAGGGAGCATTACACATCACTTGGTAAATACTACTGTCGATCATTATCAACAATTACTTCAACCAGATTCTCTGCGACGTATTGCCCATGTGCACTTCTTACATATTGTTAGGAAAATCATGGCTATTTGATAAAAGAGTCATTTACGACGGTTATAGGAAATACCTATATGCTCGAGAAAGATGATCAGAAGATTACGCTAAATCCGATGTAGCCAAGAGAAGTTCAAAAGTTACAGGTGAAACTTGCTCGCAAATCGAAGAAGGCTCTGGTGATGAGTAGAGCCGAGCTTTAAAAGGCCATTAATGCCAATAAACCGACCCTTCTATTGGTCAGGTGACTATTGGAAATGAAGGAGCGAGATGATTTACCCTAGGAGGTAAGGGAACTGTTGGATGAATATGCCAACCTATTCCTATAATAGTTACCTAAAAGGTTGCCCCCAACCCAAGGCATAAAGCACTGCATTGACCTAGTACCCAACGCTGCACTACTGAACAAGCCAGCTTATCGCATGAATTCTAAGCTTTTGAGCTTTAACGTTAAGTCAATGAGTTGCTAGGAAGAGGATACGTGAGATAAAGTCTCAGCCCTTGTACTGTGCCTACACTTTTAGTGCCGAAGAAGGATGGAGCCTAGTGGATGTGTGTTGACAGCAAAGTTGTAAATAAAATCACGATCAAATATAAGTATCCAATCTTGAGGCTAGAAGACATGTTAGATAAATTGAGTGGAGCCAAAATTTTTCACAAGATTGATCTCAAGTTTGGCTACCATCAAATCAATATGAGGCTAAGAGACAAGTGGAAGATTGTGTTCATGACTTGACATGGACTTTATGAGTAAATGGTCATGCCCTTCGGCTTGTCGAATGCCCCAAGCACCTTCATGAGGCTTATGAACCATGTACTGAGACATCTCATCGGGAAGTGTATTGTGGTGTACTTCGATGATATCCTGATCTACAGTGCCAACATACCGAGTCACAATGAACACATCAGAGTAGTCTTGGATATTCTCCATGCTAAGAGATTATTCATAAAACCTAAAGAAAAATTGCTTTTGCTAGGAGGAAGTGGTATTCTTGGGCTATATAGTCAGTGGAAGAGGCTTACGAGTTAATGATGAGAAGATCAAAGCAATTGTTGAATGGCTAACCTCTACTATTTGTGCCGACGTAAGAAGTTTCCATTGACTGGCTTCATTTTATCGAAGGTTCATCAAGAACTTCAGTACCCTCGCTACACCCCTTACTAAATTAACGAAGAAGAACACCGACTTTTGATGGAGAGAAAGGGAGGAGAGGAGTTTCACCAAGATGAAGAAGAAGTTGACCTCCTCCCTAATATTGGTGCTCTTTAACTTCAACAAAATTTTTTAGTTAGAGTGTAATGCGTCAGGCATTGAAATAAGCACTATCCTAATGCAGGAAGGCCAACCAATTACCTTCTACAGTGAGAAGCTCCAAGGACCCCAATTAAATTACTCTGTATATGATAAAGAGCTCTTAGCACTAATCCGAGTTCTACAAGTGTAGCAGCACTATCTACTGTCGAAAAAATTTGTCATATATACTAACCACGAGTCATTGCAGTACCTTCGAAGTTAGACCAAACTATCTAAGTGGCAGGTGAGATGGGTTAAATTCCTTGAGGGATTCAATTTTATGATCAAATACAAGTGAGGAAAGAGCAACGTAATTATAGATGCTCTTTCAAAGAGGCATGTGCTCTTATCAAAACTGCAAACTAGACTGTTTGGTTTTATGAGTATCAAAGAACAGTACCCCAAGAATCTACACTTTGGACCAATAATTTCGAGATGCATGGATGAGAGAATAGTGGAATAGTATTATGTAAAGGATGACTATCTATTCCAAGGAGGGAAACTGTGCGTACTAACTTGTTCCCTATGGGAATTATTAATCAGAGAAGCCCATAGCTGTAAACTCTCCGGACACTTTAGAGAAAGAAAGACATGTAAACTATTGAATGACCAATTTTTTTTTGGCCGAGAATGCAAAGAAATGTACACTGAGTGGTCGAAAGCTGTGTTGTATGCAAAAAGACCAAGTACTGAGTCGAATAAGGGAAAGCAATGCCCCCACTTGTTTCGACGAGGCCGTGAACTGAACTAAGCATGGACTTTGTTCTCAGACTACCGAGAACTACTCAAGGAAAAGATAATGGTCATCGTAGATTGATTCAGTAAGATGGAACACTTCATGCCCTGCACTAAAACTAACGATGCTTTGGCTATTGCTTCTCTTTTCTTACAAGAGTTTGTACAGATACACTATGTGTCAAGAAGTGTGGTCTTCGATAGAGACTTGAAGTTCTTGAGCCATTTCTGGAGAACCCTATGGCATTGGCTAGGAACCAAATTACTCTTCAGCACCTCATGTCACCCTTAAACTAACAGCCAAATAGAGGTGGTTAATTATACTTTAGGTTCACTACTCTAAGCTACAATAGGCAAGAACTTGGCTGATTGGGACATCTGCCTACTATTGGTTGAGTTTGCTTATAATCAAACTTTATATGACACCATTAATCAAACCCCCTTTGAAGTGGCCTATGGATTCAATCCTGAGTTGCCCCTCAACCATACCCCTATACCCATACCTACGCAAGAGGACCTCGACGCCTCGGCCAAAGCACAATCCCTTCAACACCTCTATGATAAGGTCACTTGACACATCGGCCAGGCTGCTAAAAGAATACATGAAAAGACTAAGGGTCGGTCAACTAAACAATTTCAGCCGAGAGACTTGGTATGCCTATACCTCAATAAGGAGTAATTCCCAAATAAAAGGAAGAACAAGTTATCTGCACGAGCGAAAGGACCTTTCAAAATCCTCTAGAAAATCAATGACAACGCTTACAAGTTGGAGCTACCTAAGGACTATGGGGTTTCTGATGCCTTCAACATTGTCAACCTCAGTCCATATCACCCTGACAGAAGACTAAGCGAACACCATTCGGATTTGATCCCAAATCTAAAACAACCCAAAGGGAATGATGGGAATCAAGCTACGAGACCCCTGACCCGTAGCCAAGCCAAGGATTAGAGGGGCTAGTAGGATGAATTCTCATGTTCCAACCAACCCTTGTTAAGGCCAAATACTTACTTGCCGAGTCACCTCTAATGATGTATCATATGACTGCCCTTTATTCTGTGGCATGCCAAGTTAACAATTACTCTCTATTGCTAAGCTACCTAATCACTCAGCATCATTCTTGCTAAAAAGCCCAGAGAGAAAATCTAGACTGATTAAGCCATCCTTGCTCAAACAAGCCCATCTATCCGTACTTTTTATCCACATCTCCTAACAACCCTACCAATGCCACATTGCCACGTATACAGTATCGCATGTAGAATCTGTAGCACCAATAATTATTTTTCTTGTATATTCATTTTTGCCCCTTTGTAGCATGTACATTGCCCCTTTAGGAAATGGCCTTTTTGTCTTTTCCCTTTTGAGCAAGTTACCCTAGTTTGTAGGTATAAATACCCATGTACTTTCAGTTGTAACATGATGAGATTACCTTCAATACACTTGAGTACTTTCTTCCTTACATAAATACTACTTGTTTACTCTCAACATTACTCTTATCCTTTCCCTTAAGTAAGGTTAGGTGGATAGTAACCTCACTGGACTGATTCGTATGTCATATCAAATTGTACTATGAGTCCTCAAAAGTTCCTTTGGTATGTCATATCCTTGGGAACTATTTGTGGGTTTTTGCTTACTGTTCCATTCATCTTTGTCACTCTTTTCGTACCTTTCCATGTTCACCCTTTTTCAACCTTTCTGCAAGCTTAGACCTATCCAATGACCGGCCTTGTCCATTCTTGGTCATGGTTTACACCACCAATAGTTCATGATCATTTACAGAAACTCTACCCCTTATTAACTCCAATTTAAGGTTGCTAAAACTCAAGGTGTTTTTACTTATTTACATTTTGCCAATGATTTTTTAGAAGCTTGATGTCACTACTTTAGATTAGATAACATATGATGAAATTTTTATCATACCACTCACGATCCAAATGACAACACATCATAAAACTCATTCTTCTTTTATCCAATATGAATTTTATATTATACCTCTTAACATAGTCGTAAGCTTTTGGTCTAATTAAAGCTCATAAACATATAATTTAATTCCAAGTGATATCATTTTTACAAATAGTGACACCATTTGACTATAACCATTGTCAATGATTACTACAAGGGATGGGCTCAAGTAAGGGTAAAAGGGACTTTGTCTCTAAGCTTTTGGTAAAAGATTAATTGTAAAGGAGAAATTTGCATATTATGTACATATTTTACAAAACAAATCTAAACATGATTATGTAAGGTATAGATATAAAATTCATATCAGATAAAAGAAGAATGAGTTTTCTGATGCATTATCATCTAGCCTGTAAGTAGTCTAATTAAAGCTCATAAACATACAATTTAATTCTAGGTGATATAATTTTTGTGGGATAGTGCCACCATTTGACTATAATTGTTGTCAATGATTGCTATAAGGGACGAGCTTAGGCAAGGGTAAAAGTGACTTTATCTCAAAGCTTTTGGTAAAAGATTGATTGCAAAGTAGAAATTTGCATATTATGTACATAGTTTACAAAACAAATCTAAACGTAATTATGCATTTGGTCCCCTGACTATGTGGTTTTATGTCCACTTTATTGTTACTAAATAAATTTAATTAACCATCATTATTGGAAATAATCACAACCATTACATCTCATAATCATTAAATAGCAAAATATTAGCAACCATAACTAGGGCGACTTGGTAAAAACTTGAGGATGACTATCAAAATTTTCCTTCCTTACACCCTCCACCCCATCCACCACACTAACAACCTGTATAAAAATTAAAATAAAAATAAGAGAAAAAAATGGAATAACATCAACTTTACTTTGTTAATTTTCATTTGTATTATGTGAAATTCCAAATTGAAATTTTTTTTTTTTTTTTGTTGGAAGAATTCTTATATCTAAATGAACTGCTAAGTTGGTTTTACATATCAAGCCAAAAAGGAAAGCACCTTGATTTTGGCATAGTTTGTTGTTAGGTGTACTTGTAGTGATAAGAGAAGAAAATAGATTAAGAATAAAGGTTATAACATATCAATCATTATAAAAAATAGTGATGTTAATGTACATGGCACAAAATTTTATTGCACACATGTTGTGTAGCACCTAATTTTTTGGCTTTGTTTTCCTTAATGTACACATCAAAAGGAAAATTTTTATATAAAAACAAGTACAATATTGATAACATTTCATTCGATTCAATTCGGATTTAACTTTTAGGCCACAAAACAAACATAGATAAAAGATAAACAAGTTGGAAAGGAAAAACTTTAACATGCTAATTCAACCGAGTCCCTTATGACATGTACTTAATTTTCATAACTATTACATAAAATGGTTTATGCAACCAAGTCCCCTAAAATTTACATAGCAGTCTTATATTCTCTAAAACACTACTAACGGTATATATACAGACCTATAAATAGAAGGTGCAAAAAGGATTTAATTTAGTGAATGTGCCACAAGCTATGCAAATCCATCGGTTTTTACCATAGCCTAATGTTTAGTAGCATCTATGAATCAACCATGGCCTGTTAGTAGTTGAGCACCTCTTGGTGCAATTGGTCATCCTCTTGCTTGATCACATTTGAATTTTGCTCTTTGCCAATTCATTTTTCTATTTGCCCTTAAGTTGTGCTTCAAGCAAATTCAAGACACTCATTCAATTTAAATTTGATAAAATCCCAACATTTTATAAAACGGTAAGTAATTTTCAAACCTATATTTGTAGGGTCTAAGTTCATGACCAATATATATGCTTGATTTACTTAAATTAGTAGTAATTTGCCTCCTCACTATTGAATTATAATATATTAACACAAACCAGTTAACTAATTTAGGTTTTTAGGCACAAATCTTTTAGGTATAGATATGACATAATTATTTATTAACATGATTTTCTTACTCTAAGCCAGTTGACATGGATCTAGTCCAAGGAGAAAAGGACCTATAAATGTAGCAATTACATTCACTGCCCTTAACATTGGACTAGCCTTAATATTGATAAATCCCCTAGAAGGAAAAAGAATTCGTACACTCTAGTAACATATCATAGAAAAAAGAATTCACAAATTTGATTATACCACTCCCCAACACTCAAGCATGTGATGTCTCCCCCATGTACCCATATATCGCTATGGTGTTTAAGACTCAAAACCTGCTAACAACCATCATAAAAGGATATATCTACCAAACACACTTAAAAAGGAATCATTTGAAACAAATCAATAGTGGGCATCCTGTGAGTCTCAATTAAATCTTCCTATACAACCTAATTTAAAATAGAAACAAAATAAACTTTACTCTACTCATGATTCAGGAACTAAAGACTAAAATTACTAAGTTTATTGAAGGATAAATATTAGGTGAAATACTATAAACTCTATCAACCAAACATATAAGATGTTGTAATCACTAGCATCATCCCTATTATGAGACCAATATTTTAGCAAATGGAACCTTAGCATCAAATTTTAGGACGTCCAAAAAAAGTAAAAAAAAAAATCCCATTCATAACTTAAAGACGTTTTAGGACTACAAATTAGGTATTCAAAATAGAACCATAAAGTATTAATACAAGCTAAAAGTTAGCAATATTTAAATTTATTCATAATTTGTCGAGATAACAAAAATCTTAAAAATTCAAAATCCAAATAACAAGACTATAGATATAAATTAGTTAATAATAAATTATAACAAAATGGCATGAAACAATATTTAAGACAATATGAAAAAAAAAAGAAAAAGAATCACCCAACTATAATCATAGAATTTCGAACACTAATTTAGAGTGTTCATTAAAGGAGTCTGTTTAGCTTCAAAATCAACAATGAGACTTAAAAAAGTTAGTTAGAGAGAACATATAATTTAAATATTAAAATGTGATATTAAAATCTTAATATAAATTAAAATGATAAAGCTAACTCCTTCATTTCGTAAATTTTTGAAATATTGAAAATTAACCTGAAATATAAAGAGAGCCATAGAAACAAATTAAATAGATTAGAACATTAATAAATTTTATAGAAAATAATTTAAAATAAAAATATTTAATTAGCTATTTAATTGAGCATATGTTGTAGAAGTTTTAGTAAAAGCTACTTTATAAATCTCACCACTTACCTAAACATTAAAATATAGCATAGTATACTTCACCAATTAATAAATAATTAACTAAGACAACAGAGGTCACCAATTAATAAATAATTTCCCAAAACAAGGGAGGGCCTCATGGTTTGACAAAGCCACTGATAGATTTGATAGTTTCCAACAATCCATGGGTGGAAAGCCATGGATAGAACATGGTTTCAATAAAACCATTCAACAGATGGCAAAATTAAGAAGTAAAATGATGACACATGTCATGCTTGCATGTAAATTAACCCACTATTCCAAAAACTATATAAACCCCTATTCCCCACCCTTTATATTCTTTTGACACTTAGAAATCAAGAAAAATTCATACGAGAATAGGAAGGAGTTTAGAGTAAATATAATGAAATTTGCAAAATTTAGCGATAATCTATGAGATTGGGTCCAAATACTTAGGGACAACCTGGAAGTTAATTGCTACCACCACCGTATAGGAAATGCACCACTTGAGGCTGTCGACAAGGTCCCCTCTAACGTTAGCCACCAAAGCTTCTCCTGCTAGTGAGTTCAATTTTGCATCTAATTTTCAAAAATTTGCCAAAAAAATCAAATTTTTCTAAAAATTCTAGAAAAAATTATTATTTTGTAATTCTAAATATATTTTGAGGAAAATTATTATTTTTGTAAAAATCTTTCATATTATATGTCACCCTTAAGAAATAGGCTATTCGAAGCCAATTTTTAATTCAATTTTCAAAAGCCCAAATGATGTAGTTTTCTTATCAAAATTTTTTCTTAGATACCTTTTTACATATATTTTATTGGGGTTAACTTTTAGTGTTTAGAAAATTGATAAGCTAAAATTTAAGGAAATATTTTTCACGTGATTTTGTTAAAGGCATGCAAGTCAATATTTGTGGAGTCTCAATTAAATTGAAGCTAAACAATGGAAATGAGTTAAAAGTAGAGTTTTTGGTGAAATGGGGCGAAGCTAGTGCCTATGGTATTGTAGAAGTTCTAGATGAGTTGAATAAAGAGCAGGTAGCTATAGAAGGTTCTATACTATAAGTGCTAGCGCAAGTTGCTAACCTATAGAAGGTATTGTAGAAGCTTCTCTTATCAAATTAACTATAAGTTATAGTAGTAGAACCTTTAGTGAAAGGTTTACTGGTGTAGAAGTAGAAGCTTGAGTAAAAGGTCTAATAGGTAAAGAATATAACTAAGAACCTTAGTAAAAACTTACATAGAAGGTAATCTAAGTAAGGAGACCTTAGTAGAAGGTTCCATATCAAAGAAAATGAGTTAACACCCTAGTAGAAGCTTAAGTAAAAGGTACCACACACCTAATAGACCATAATAGAAGGTCTTATAGAAGGTATTAAAATGCTACAAAACTTAGAAGGTCTAAATAACCTATATAAAGGTAATAACACTTAATACCCATAACTAACACATGTAAAATATTGAAAAAATTTCAAGCTAAAATAAAAAGTATAATAGTTAAAACACTCCCACTCTAAAGAATTATATTCAAACTGAAATATAATTTGTAATATAGGGACCATCGATGACAAAAGGACCAAGGTAACTAAGTTATAAGATGGAATGAGAATCTAGGTAAGTGGAATCAATGCTTAATGACAATTTAAAGTATTATATAAAAGTACTTGGAGGTTGATGTGTATACTTATTTGTGGTTGTGAAGTAAATAGTTGTATGCATGTGATGTATGTGCTTAGAAACTATTTTCTATGCTATCTAATTGTTATGCTATATGCCATGATTGCTTTGCTATGTTTTACTTCCTAATTTGAGTATTTGTAATTGGTTTATCACTCTTAAAATGGACTAAGCTAAACTTAGATTTAAACACTAATAGGACATGAATTGTAACTCACTAAGGGAAACGATTAAGATTATCTAACCAAACACCGACCCTTCAACAAGGTAGTAGAAATTGGCCTTCCCCCACCCTCAAGGCCAAACTAAGTTATAGGAAAAGATGTTACAGTAAGGATAAGGGCGTTGGTTGGAAGAGGTCTCTTGAGGAGGAAACTCCATTGTATAAGCTTGGATTTGGTTAAAACCTACATAGAGGTAAGCCTCCATCTCGTTAAAACTCCTAAACCTAAGTTAAAGCAAGCTTAATTTCTCTAACTTCACATGGACTAGACATCGTCATGTAAAAGGCATATGTTTGTTGCATTGTATTACATTCAATTAACTAATTAACAGCCCAACTTGTTGTTGTGTTGTGTATGCTTCTACTTTTGTGCCTTTATTGAACGATCCCCATAGTTGTTTTGCAGGTCCTAAAAGATAGACACCAAAATCCCCTAATCTCTAGGCATACAAAAGTTGGCTAATTGGTCTAAAGTGAGGAGCAAATGGATTAGAATATTCTTTTTGTCTTTGTTTTGGATTCAATTGGGCTATTTGAATGACCTAAACTAATTTGTAAGATTGTATTCATTGTGAAAACAATTTTGGATTCTTTTATAAATTTATTTATATAAAAATTCCAAGTAAATGT
Organism: Lumnitzera littorea; assembly: GCA_024138015.1. NCBI lineage: Eukaryota > Viridiplantae > Streptophyta > Magnoliopsida > Myrtales > Combretaceae > Lumnitzera > Lumnitzera littorea. The sequence goes on along the minus strand of JAMXBB010000008.1, from coordinate 43,663,329 downwards.
CTATTTTTCAAAATAAGTATATGAATCAAATTTCCATTTTTCAAAGGAATTATATAAATCAAATGTCTCTATTTTACTTTAGATATTGGAATAAAGATGCTTTAGAGTTGTTTAGTCATATGTGCCTTGTCTAAACCAAATCTATGATAACAACTAAGTGGTCAGTTTTTATTATAGGTTAATGTTTGCGGCACAAATTTTTTACTCTCAAGGCATGACACCCAGTACTAAAAGTGTACAGGTCATAGCTTAAGTTATCATACAAGCCCTTATCTTCCAAATCATTTGTTGCTAAAAATAAATAATTCCCTAAAGGGTAACTTAACTCAAGTACATAATCACCACATACATGCAAATGCCGTACCGCAAGTCAAACACATAAATACAACCAACATCTATTGCAACAAGTACTATTATTAATCGTGCATTTAACCATGTAAACAACACAACCTTAAGTGACATTAGATTAACCACTAGCATAGAGTAATTCATGACTCTACAACAAAAAAAAATATACATATGTAAAATATACCAATACCAATTCCTACTCCATATCGAAATAGTCGTATCATACTAGACTAATACTGAATTAGCGATTAGTACAATAATTCACTATAGTAAGCAAAAAAAATGCCCCATAACACTTGTAAACACTTTATTTTCTGCCCCCCACCCTTATTTATTTATTTTTATAATTTTTTTAAGACAGGGTAAAGGGTCCTAATTTAGAAAAAAAAAATAAATAATAATAAAATTAAGAAAAAAATGAAAATTTAGGAAAAACCAAAAAGAAAAAAGTATAGGAAAAATAATAATGAAATTGAGTAGGATTTTTAGGACCTAAAATAATAAAGAAAAAATTTTTGAGCTTAGGCTTAGATTTAAACCTAGCTTAGGCCAACCTAATCTATATATGCAATTTGTTTGCATATGTAGACAAGGCACAAGCCAACAACCTAATGGAAAAACCCCATACACATATAAAGCAGACCTAAGTTCGATCCTTTAGATAGGTTTTTAGCATCTTTTTCTTTTTTTTTCCCTAAATTGGAGACGTATTAGCTTGTTATTAGCTAACACATTTTCTTTCCATCTCTTTCTCCTTATTTCCTTCATTTTCTCACGTAACATCTGCCCAACTAACTTACTTTGGCTCCATTTCTAAGCTACTTCATGTTGCAATTTCACCCAATTAGTGGTGAAATTGCATTTTAGACACAGCATACTTTGAATTGAACCTAAAATCTGGTCTCAATTCATCCATTAAGCAAGTCAAATCTAAGATAGAAAAGAAAAGAAAACCAACTCTGTGATTGCAGCTTCATACCAATTCAAGCACGATTCAAGCTTTTTCAAGGAAAAATCAAAGCTTCTATTGGATTTTGGAGGTAAGAAACCTATCATTTAACCTATGAATTAACTAAGAATCATGTGATTTTCTTCAAAATTGGAGATTGACCAAGCTCTACGACCATGGGTGATTCGACCATTAAATTGCTTGCCAAGTTCGATTCAAACTTGGTAAGTATAAATAGGAATTCCTAAGAGCTTTCCCATACACCAATTTTCATCCCCGTACTCATAAACACACTACCACTCCCTTTTCTCTCTTTACTTGGTCTGTTTCTCTCTCTCTAGTGTGAACTTTAGATCGAAGCTCCTCAAGTCAATCTAGCACTTCTACTAACTTCTTTACAGTCCGAGCCTCCTAATCCAACCATTCTTGCTCATCGCCATAGCCCTTATCCTAGTCACCAATCACTAAGGGTTTCGGCTCAACCTCCATCACTACGAAACCCTTGAAAACACCACTTTTTGGTGGTGGTCTCCACAAAATACCACCTCAAGCAAGTTCATCGCACCGTAAAACCCTAGAACCAACCTCTATTTAATGCCCAGCAATCACCACCACGATTGCCCAACCATCACTATTTCTACCGTAACCACTGCTTTGAATGACTACCTAAACCACCTTTAAACCCCGTAGCACTCTCTCGACCCCCACAAGCTTAATAAAATACTCGCCAATGCACTTTTTCCCCATTGTTGAGGCAATCAGAAATGCCTGGAGCTTCTCTACTACATGCTATTATCTTTCTTCCATCGTGACTCGATTCGAGAGCCCGATCCAACCCAACTCAACTGAACTCAAATCTACACCTAGCTCTAACCTGCGCTTAAAGCTCCAAAGTTCGACCTCTTTCAATTGTTTTGCTATTTTTTGTATTTTATTTTATTTTTTTCCAATGTAATTGTAACTAAAAGGGAAAAGGAAAAAAAACGAAGAAAGAAAAAAAAAAGGAGAAAAAATGGTTTAGTTTAATGCTTTTCTTTAATAAAAATAAAATAATAATAATAGAAAATGTGTTTTATGACTTAGAAAAATCCCCTTTTCAAGTAGATAAAATAATCAACCCTTGTTCAGAATTATGGTACTTTAGAATTTTCCGAAAATAAAATTTCTGATTTATGACCCCTTTAGAAAAATTAAAATGAACCAATACCTTAAAACTTTAGTGAAAGAAGTACATACGTCTGATTTCGAATAATGGGCACGTAGGTACCTACGGGGTGACAGTAAAAAACAAAAAAAAAAACCCATTTTTCCATTTAAGTGTAGTTTCACTCAATTTAATCCAATCAATAATTAAACATTGTTTTATAGGATAGTTTTTAAAAGGTGATTTTAAGAAGTTAAGTCTAAAATTGGAAAGTTAACGGTACCTGTAAAGGTCTAAAAATAAACCCTGAACCTATTTTTATAGTTCTTAAACCTATTTATAAAATTGGTTTTATAAAAAGACCAGTAACTAAATTATAACTAATCTACCCAATTGGTTATAATTTAACTCTCTTTTTCAACTCTAGTCGGTTAGCGACTCCAAAATGTTTCCAAAGTTAAAAGAAAAAAAAAAGTTTTCCTTAAACCATAATCGAAGGTCAATATTAAATAGGTAAGATTTAATATTGATCGGTTTAAAGAAGATTAATTTATAAAAATCGAGAAAAAACCATGCTCGATAACACTAATATGACTCCACCATGCTTCTTCCTAATATTAAAATAAGCTTCATGATATCACTAAGGTTAGTAACTCCTTGGCAATATCCTTGCCTAACAACTAAATCTTTTCGATATGAGATTTTACTTAGCACAAGGCATCATAATGATCATAAGGTCACCCTTTCAATCATAACTAGCCCTAAATCTTTTGGCCTTAGCCTAAGCACAAGCAACAAACACAATTGTTGGTTCCACTTTGGTTTAATTCATTTAATCATTAAAGTGCATAAACAAATAGCAACCATGGCAATCATATATCTTAATTTAGCTCTTAGACCATAAATAATCAACTTTAAAGTTATTTTTCAAGTATAAGCCATAGTCAAAAGCTTAGTATAATCTAGATTAAAACCTAGCTCTAATGTTTAATCTACCCATCCTTGACCATCTAAAACTTAGGCATATCAAACTATTTCATTATATAGAATTATCAAGATTTACAAAATTTCTTATTTGTTTACTTTCTCATCAAAGTGTACTTATCCTTTTATTTGTTACTATGATCGTTATTTATATGATTACTTAATTATTATTGTTATTATCTATTTAACTGGATATATACTTATATATGTGTTTCTATTATTTATATTATTTAGTGGTAAGCAAACATATGGTAGGTAGGGTATGGGACCTATTTGTATCTTATCCTGTAAATACAAATTCTCAAATTTTTTTGGAGCTAAACTTGTTCTATAGCACCTTCAAATCACCTTACCCTATAAAACTTGCACTTATAGGGTATCTTGTGCGATGTGTAACTTAGTTTGGATGGACACAACCAGCAATTACTCATACAAATATAAGGGGTAGGTCCTAACCTCAGGATAGTCAAAAGGAGAGATGGCAGTCATAGTTATAAGCGAACCCATACATAAATGAATGGATATGACTCACCCACCTTACATGGACCTAAGTCACTACTCAAATGACTAACAATTAGCTTCTTAAGGTTACTCATTACTAACCTTACTCAAGAGTTGGATAAGAGACTACTTAAACTTAAGAGAAGCTAACTAATACAATAGAACAAATAGGAAGAAGATGATTGAAAAGGGGGAGTACTCATTAATTGATCATCTTTTGCTTATTTACATAAAGGGGTATTTCACATGCCATTTAGGGTAACTCCTAGATTTAGTACATTTATCTAAAATAGTACAATGTTAATAATTATATATACATGAGGTTACAAGAATATAATGGACATTCGATAGGTAAGTATGTACCCAATACACTATATAATGTTAGATAAGTAGAAAAAGTAATAGATAAGTATCGTTCCATAGTAAGCAGATGTTAATGCAACAAATTAACTCTTGGATGAAGGATGGTACTAAGTCACCTCAATAAGAAGGTCAACAAGGCAACTAAGAAGCTTAGAGACACTGAGGCCTAGCCCGAGTGATCAGTTTTGAGTTGATCTTGATCAGGTCATTATATTGTCAAGCCAGCTTAAGATAAGTTAGGATGCAAACAACTCTTCTCTACCTAAGAGAGAGTGTAGTTTTAGTAGGAGCTCAAGTACCTAAATAGGCCAGTCTTCAGCATGAGATTAGCTAATTCAACCATATACTACTAGGTTACCAAGCTTAAACTCTCTAACATTTTAGCCTTGGCCTTTCTACTCAAGCTTGGAGGCAACTTGCATTAAGTTCTCGATCACCTTCTTATGCAAGATCTTTAAGGCTTCTAATCAATCAACAACATCCTAGTCTTCTTTGTTACTAAACAAAAATGCATTATCAAGAGGAAGGTCAAGATTGCACCTATATACTATCTCAAACAAAGCTTGCCTATTATACTCTATACCAATGTGTTGTAAGCAAATTCCATCAGTGGTAGACATAAGTCCCAATTTGATAAGTTCCTTTCCACTATGACATTGAGTAATGAACTAAGTGCATAAAGATTAAGGAGAGAGGAAGGTGAGATAGAAACATAGGAGGAGATAAAGCGCTCAATGCATTTAAGATTGTGTTTGATTACTTTAAATAGGAGATGTTTATGTGGTTACAAGCCTCAAAGGAAAGTGGTCCTAATGTGGAAGGGTGTATGAAGGAGTTTAAGATGCCCATGGTAAGATGTAATGTTATGGAGTTAAAGGGGCGTACTATTTCTCATTTTATAGCAAGGTTGAAGTACAATATTATGATGGTTGTAGAGCTTTAGAAGTTTGATACTTTGAAAGAATCGATTCATTTGGCTATTGAGGTAATGAGGTAATTGATTAGAAACCCACAAGAAGAATGAAAAGAATGAGAGCAAGGAGTAGAAAGTAAAGAAGAAAGAAGAAATCAAAAGCAAGACATTTGCTAGTTTAGAATCTAAAGAAGATGATCAAAAGCTAGTATGAAGGCATAATAGTAGTCATCTTAAGCATTTTAAGTGCCTTGGCTTTGCATATATAGCTTCTGCTGTCTAAACAAAAGGGTGATGCTAATGAGAGAAGGGGGTGAAGTAGATAGTAAGGATAGTAAGAAAGAAGAAGAGGGTGCAAATGGATCTTGGGGATATTGTGAAACAATATAATGAGCGTGGTTGTTAAAATCATGAGTCAAAAATGTGATTCTACTAGTTTATGATATTATAAGTTTTTTCTTAGTTAAAATGGATGTAAAATTGTTTTTGTACAACATTTAGTAAAATTATGAACTTTAATATATGATTCTATGAGCTTATAATTTTACTGATTTTGTATGATTTTATATGATTCTACTNCTATGAGCTTATAATTTTACTGATTTTGTATGATTTTATATGATTCTACTGATTGTCCATTAAAATGAATAGTAGAATCACGATTTAACAACCATGATAATGTGGAGATGGATCAACCTAAAGGGGTTAATGGTGATGTTATGTCTCTAATAATAAGAAGGAGGTTGAGCTTAGATGCAAAACCATACCAAAGTAGAGGTAGAATCTATTTCATATTAAGTGTCAAGTTAAAGGAGATATATCTACTTTCATTTTTTATTTAGGAAGTTGTACTAATGTATTTGTTGCAAGTTTGGTAGAGAAGTTGAAGTTACCTATTTTTAACCATCCAAAACCTTATAAACTTCCTTGGCTTATTCATAAAGGAGTAGTACATGTCACTATGAGAGTCAAAGTTCCAATTTATATTATGAATCACTACAAGGTGAAGTGGAGTATGATGTTATTCTTATGAAGGCTTCTCATATTTTACTATGAAGACCATGCTTATATGATAGGAAGGTAGTGCATGATGAATATAAGAATGACTATTCTTTCAACAAAGATAGCAAAAAGATTTTATTATTACCTAAGAATCCTTCAAAAGTTAGGAGTTTTTAGAGAATATCATCCAAAGGTAGAATGGAATTATTATTGATTATTGCAGGATAGATTTTAGGTGTCTCAATGTCTAGAGAATCTATATACATGTTGTACATTAGGTGAGTTCTAAGTTTAGACACTCAGTATTTGGTTCCATAAGCTTTGAAAAAGTTCAAGGATATTTTTCTAAAAGAATTACCATAGTGGTTACCTTTTATGAGGAGAATTCAACAAAAAAAATTGACCTTATTCTAGGAGCAATTTTGCCAAACAAGGCAGCTTAAATGAATCTAAAAGAAGCTAACGGTTTGCATAAACAAAAAGATGAGCTAACTGCTAGAGGGTATGTTCGGGAAAGTATGAGTTTGTGAGTTGTTCTAGCATTGCTTGTTCTTAAGAAGAATGACTTATGGAGAATGTGTGTTGACAATCGTCTATCAACAAAATTACCATTAGAAAAAGGTATCCTGTAAAGCCCATAAATCTAACCCTCTAAGTATAGAATCAAACCCCTAAATTATAGATGATTTCCTAAAGTCAATAGAGCTAGTGAGATTTAAAATCGATTAATACCTCAATTCAAAACCTAAAGCAAATATGAAAAATCTTAAATTATCAATTGAACCTCTAAACGCATACGAAGACCTTAAAACGTTAAGTATATGTAACTACAAAAGTTTACCTTGAACCTCATCAAAACTCTAAGATAACAATCGAAGATTTAATTGTGGAAGAAACTTTTATACCCTAAATGTACATAAACACTAGAGATTGTGCTAAAAAATGATAAAACCCTAAAACTATAACTTTGAAGATATAAAAGTACTAATTCACTATACTTTACTCTAAAACCTTAATTGATAATATATCTTTAGTATCATATTAAATCATTAGTAAAAGATCAAAGATAACTTTCAATTATTCATAAATACATATAAAACTATAGTAATCCACTAGAAACTAAAATATTGCATTATAGATCACATTCATCTTCTAATCATATAACTAGGTTAATATTTTATAAAGTTAAGTGTTTAGTTGATGTTTATATTACATATAGTCAATGTTAATATCCTAAATGGCATGTTTTATAATAGTTACATTAAGAAGCATACCAAATAATGTATATAAGATATAAATACTTAGAGGAAGATTTCATTAACCATTCTTACAAATCATTTCAATAAACTCCACATTTTCCTTCAATTCCTTAATTTTTCTCTTAAATTTTCCTTAATTATCCTATTATATACACACAAATTTCACTTAATTTCAAAGAGTTGACCAAGTCAAAGGTTGACTAAGTCAAAGTCAACAAAGTGTCATTATCATTTAGAGAATTCTCTCTCTTTCCTTCACTTTCTACACTTAATTTTTTCCAATTTTTCCCCCATTTGTGCCGTCCACTTCCCCATCCCTTAGACTTACTTGTCTTCATTTTTTTAAACACAAAAAGACAAAAAAATAAATAAATTTCTTTCTCCCTCCTCAAAACCGTGAGCTTCCCCTTTTGTTGTATCCCTTTCAACTTTTCTAATTTCACTTTCACAACTTTACCTACTAATATAAACCAATAACATATATATACTAGCTTTCCTTTTCATATAACAAGCAAGACAAAGGTATGTTGTTGTGTAATTTCTTAACTTATTTAGTAGTTAGATGAATAGGCTAAATTAGTGTATTAAGCTTATGTGTTATGTCCATATGTGTTGTTAGTAGTAGAAAGCCCTATATTTATATTTAGAGTGTAGAAATACTTGGTTATACATGTAGAAATACCTATGTACATACATCAAGTGAGTATATATGGAGTGTACATATTGGGGTTTTAGTGAAACCCATAGTGTAAGTGTATAAATTCTTAGCTAAATGGAAAGAACACATATACATATACTTAAGCATGGGAATACAAGAATATACTTAAGGGATACATGTATGGGTACTCTTGTATATAAATACCCATTATGTAATGAGGTATATACTAACTATACATACATATACCTTGCTAAATACACTCTTAAAATGTAAAAATATGAAATTTGTGAAGCTTTCTTAAGAGGAAACTTTAGGCATAAAAAATACATATAAAAATACATATGTCACCATATGTGTATGCAGGCATATGTACTAGAATACATATGAGCACACAAGTATACATATTAGTATGCTAGAAGTATAAGTATATACATAACATATGTGTAAAGTATATAAATACATAAGGATAAGTATATATATGTAATGGATGATGTAAGCAAATGATGATGTAAGCAATGACCTAATCAAATGATGAAATAAGCAATTGATGACATAAGGGATGACATAAGCCTCTAAAATAATAAACTATAAGATCATTTAAGTGTAAGAATTAATAACTAATGAAATCATTAACTACTAAAATAGAACATAAAACTAGCCAATAAGAATATTTAAACTTCATTAGTTAGAATTTCAATAAATTTAGTCTATATCATAAAACACGAGTCTTAACGTCCAAAACGGACATCACCATATGAACGTATGTTCAAAAACAATGAAAAATGACTATAAGTTCGTAAATATCAGAGATAAATTGAAAAAGTTACCTATAATTAGCGATTAGGTTTAATCAAATAAAAAAAAACTGATAGTAATCTAAGTAGAATTAGATAGATAGATATCCAGAACCATTAGTTGATTCAATTACTTATTATTCATGTTATCTCGTAATGATCGGGTAATCCCAATAAGGGTAAGGATCTTCCAATCAATTATTACGACTACAGCGAGTCGTCATAGTCAAGTGCGTACTTCTGATGACTCCATTCTTATTTTGTGTTTATAGTTAGTGCACTTAAATTAAATAGTAATAACTTGATGCTTAGGGATTCGGGATATGCATGTGCTTAATACTGATTGCTTATTATGAAAAATATTGTTTAATACAATAATTGAGGATTTGATTGTATGATTGATTGTTATATGATATGGATGGTTTGTGTATATTGGTTGATCACCACATAATTTGACTCAATTATATTTGGCTTATCCTAAATTAAAAAGGTCATGCATTATCCATACATTATATTATTTATTCTGGTCGTCACTTTACGCGGAGATAAAGAGAGGCCTTGCGAAGGTTGTTTATATATATTAAAATGTTTCTATGTGGTGCACTCATACAATATAACCTTACCCAAACCTACAGGCTTACTAAGCGATGGAGACGCTAACCATATGGTTGAGGGTCAAGTCTAAAGATCTCCACTATAGGGTATGAATATAGACTACAGGAGCCACCTCACCACTATGCTTAGGATTTTGTGCACTATTAGACATTTTAGAAATGGAAATATATTTTGTAAAATATGAAATTCAAAGTTATAGGTAAAAACCCAATTGCTAGAGCTCGGTCGTGATTGGTGCTAATGTATCTGCAACCCTTATCTCAGAGAGCGTTAAAATCCAATATTATATGTAGCACCAGTCAACTGCATATATTATTTGGCATACTGCATATACATGGATTCATATGATTATAATAATTTGTTTGATAACTTGCTTATCAATATAGTATGAGGGATAACTCATTATGCTCTTGTAGCTTATACCCCAATAGTCTTTTTTTTTTTTTTTGTGCAGGTTTACTTATGATGGGATTGGGATAAGTCTCGAGTATTGAGTGCGAGATGAAGATATGTATATTAGTGTTAGAATTAGCTGAGATCTTTATAGGTGATACATAAACATCCTATGTAGAAAATATTTATATGTTAGAATTTAATATAATTTTATTTTTCTTACAGTTTTATAATGTTGGTATATCCTATCTTATCATTTGGTTGGGGATACCGATTCTTGACAGTTCTAGGAAACTATGAAATATTGAATATCTATAGTTATTTATATCCTATAATATGTTAATTAATTAACAATTCAACACCCTTAGTAATTAATCATTTAGAGTCTTGCAATCTTTAACTTACAAGATGGTTTCCATATCATGGTTGCACACGTGACATGGAAATTTTCAGGCAATCCTACCAGGCCCCCTTTAAGATCCTAACATATCTTATTCTAGGTTTTGATGCTATGTTAGATGAAATCCATGGTATTGACGAGTTTTCAAATATAGATTTCAAAAGTGGTTGCCTTAAAGTTCATATGGGGGCTGGTATTAATGAGATTTATGAATCATGTTTTAAGAGAGTATATTGGTAAATTTGTTGTAGTCCATTTTAATGATATTCTTATTTACAATGAAGATATCAATAGTTATTAAAAGCACTTGCAACTTGTATATATGACTTTGAGGACTAGAAAATTGTATGGCAACTTGAAAAATTATATGTTTTGTTAGGAAGAAATTGTCATTTAGGGATTTACTGTATCTAAAGGAGGATTAAGAGCTTATCTTGAGAAGGTGAAAGGCATTGTACAGTAGCTAGTTCCTAAGTCAATTAAAAACTATGGAGTTTTCATGAACTTGCATCTTTCTAAAGGAGATTTGTCAAAAATCTTAGTACAATTGTCATGCCATTGACTAAATTTATGAAGATGTAGAGTTCAAGTATACTGAGAAGATAAAAAGGACTTTTGAGAAGGTTAAGTAAAAACTTACTATTGTACTTATATTTACTTTACCTGATTTTGAAAGGACATAGAACTTAAATGTGGTGCTTCTCAGGTTGGTATTAGAGCAATTCTGACACAAGAGAAGCAACCTATCACTTACTTTAGTGAGAAGTTGAATGAGGTAGCATTGAATCATTATGTGCATGATAAAGAGTTTTATTCTTTGATTAGAGTATTAAGAGTATAGTAGCATTTTTTGCTTCCTAAGGAGTTTATTATTTACACTAACTATAAATGATGGGAATCAAGCTACCAGACCTCTTACCTGCAGCCAAGCCAGAAGACTAGAGGGGCCAACACGATGAATCCTCCTGTTCTAACCATCCCCTACAGAGGTCAAGTACTTCCTTACCGAGTCATTTGTAATACCATGTCATATGATCTCCCATTATTCTGTGGTATGTCGCGTTGATGATTACTCTCTAACGCCAAGCTAACCAATTACTTGGCATCATCCTTGCTGAGAAGCCAAGAGAGAGAGAGAGCGAACTAACTTAGCCATCCCTACTCGAATAAACCCATCTATCCGTACTTTTTATCCGCATCTCCTAACAACCTTGCTAATGCAGCATCGCCACATGTATAGTATCATATGTAGAATCTGTAGCACTAATGATTATTTTCCTTATATATCCATTTTTACCTTTTTGTATCATGTACATTGCTTCTTTAGGAAATGTCCTTTTTGTCTTTTCCCTTTTAGGCAAGTTGCCCTAACTTACGGGAATGATGGGAATCAAGCCACTAAAGGACTAGAGGGGCTGGCATAATGAATCCTCCTATTCCAACCATCCCTTACTAAGGCCGAGTACTTCCTTGCCAAGTCATCTTTAATGATGTGTCGTATGACTACCCATTGTTCTGTAGTATGCTAAGTTGATGATTACTCTCCAGCACCAAACCGACCAATTACTCAGCATCATCCTTACTGAGAAGCCGAGAGAGAGAGAGAGAGTGGACTGACTCAGCCATCCTTGCTTAGACAAACCCATCTATTGGTACTTTTTGTCTACATCTCCTAACAACCTTGCCAATGCAATATCCCTACGTATACAATATCATGTGTAGAATCTATAGCACCAATGATTATTTTCCTTATATATCCATTTTTACCCTTTTGTATCATGTACATTACTTCTTTAGGAAATGTCCTTTTTATCTTTCTCCTTTTGGGCAAGTTACCCTAACTTACGGGTATAAATATCTTTGTACTTATAGCTATAAATCATCAAATTACCTTCAATATAATTGAGTACTTTTCTTCCTTGCATAAACACTGTTATTTACTCTCAACATTACTCTTATCCTTTCCCTTAAGCAAGGTTAGGTGGTGAGTAACCTTATTGGACCAATTCGTGTATCATATCGAATTGTACCATGAGTTCTCGGAAGTTCCATTGGTGCGTTATATCCTCTAGAGCTGTTCATGGGTTTTGCTTACTATTTTCATTCTTCATTTTGTTACCTTTTCGTACCTTTCCCCATTACCCCTTTTTGAGCTTTCTACAAGCTTAAACCCATTCAGCAACCAGGCTTGTCTGTTCTTAGTCACAGTTCGCATCAATAAATCTCTAAGATATTTAAGGAGTCTACAACAGTTATCATAAAGCCAAATAAGGTGGATTGATTTCCTTGAGAGATTTACATATGTGATCAAGTATAGCACTGGTATGGTGCTTAATGATTTATCTACAAGGTATAACTTAATCAAGATTAGGTAGTCAAAGTTGCTTTGATTTAGTTTAATGAAGGACCAATATGTAGGAGATTTGTTCTTGAGTTCAATTATACCTAGATGCAAGATTGAAGGGTTGTATATGATCATTATGAAGAGGATAGATATTTTGTTTAGGAATGATAAATTCTATATTTCCATCTAGATTTTCAAGGAGCTATTGGTGAAGGAAGCACGACACTTAAGTGAAAAGAGAACATGTGAATTATTAAAAGTTCATTAAAATTGGTCTAATGTGATGAAGTATATGCATATTGCAATTGAGAGATATATGATTTGTTACAAGGCTAAGGGTAGATAGGCGTCATTTAGAGAATATATACATGTACCTATTCCAACTAAGCCATGGGTAAACATCGATATGGATTTTATCTAAGGCTTACCAAGAACAACTAGGCAAGAAGATTCTATGTTGGTAGTTGTTGATAAGTCTAGCAAAATGTTGCATTTCATCCCATGTCATAAAAGCAAACAATGCATAGTATATTTCTAATCTTGTTTGCAAGAAAGAGTAAGATTGCATGGAAAGCCATAGAGTATTGTTTGCGATCATGATGCTTAGTTCTTAAGTTAAGAGTGACAACAAAGCTATTATTCAATATTGCTTTTCATCTACAAACAAATGGGTAAATAGAAGTTGCCAATCATACTCTTAGAGCACAATGAGAGCTATTGTTAAGAAGAATTTGATGGTCTAGGATAAATGTTTGTCATTCGTGAAGTTTGCTTATAATAGACTACTCATAATTCCATAGGAAAGTTGTCATTTGAACTTATCTATGACTATAATCCTACCATTTCTTTGGATATGTTATCTGTAGTAGGGTCTAACGAAAAAAGTTTAAGTGGAGTTGATAGAGTGAATGAGGTTAGGAAGTTGCATAAGATGGTAGCTAAACAACTAAAGAAGATAGTGGCTAAGTAGAAGAACTATAGAGATAAAGTTCATGAAATGAAAGGAGTTTCAATTGGAAGATTTGATATGGTTACATTTAAGAAAAGAAAGGTTCCCTAATTAGAGGTAGTAGAAGTTAGCACCAAAACCTAATGGTTCATTTCTAATACTTCAAAAGATTAATGACAATACTTGTTTAGTAGAGTTGCTAAGAGCTATCGCAACATTTAACATCACAGATTTGTCAAGTTATGTGCTAGAATAGGAAGAAAGCTACGAAGAAGATATGTAATATTTGAGGGCAAATCTTCAACAACCCTAAGGAAATGATGAAAATCAAGTTTCTAAATTGAATTATCAATCAAGAGGTCCCCTAACTAAGTAAAGGACTATGGGATTGAAGAATTGAGTGGTTTAGATTTTAAAAGAGTCAACTATAGAAGATGAGTAGAAGTTCATGGAAGGTGAAGCCATAATGTTAACTTGGGAAAATGTATGATTTAATTAAAAAGGGGGAAAGGTTCTGAAGTCAGTTTACTCTGAAGGATGGTTTCAATAAAGTTGCTGGTTTTGATGGAGCATTGATCACAAAAGGAGGTCAAGGTTATGAATTGTTTAAAGAAGGTATTGAATCAAAGATTTGAAAGGAGAATATTCCTTAAGCTATTTATGGAAGTTACTTATATTAGACCAATGAACTCAAAGAAAGTTAACAAGGAAGATAATCAATGATACTGAAAATTTATCTTTCTTAGCATAGTTTATTTACTTTCCTAAATTGCCAATCACTATCTTTAGTAATTATGATACAATATCTTATTTGGTTATTTCCATTATTTGTAACCATTGCACTATAAATACTTGTTGTAACTTACAAGTAAAAAAGTCAAATGCTATTATACGTTTTTTTCCTCCTTTATTATGTAAATCTCTACTCATTCAATATATTTCCTACTGTGGGTTGCTTGTGAGTCATATTAAGAGAATCCTATATAGTTCAATCATCCCTTTATAGGTCATTTCATTCGAGGAGTCGTCTATATCCCTTCACTTTACTTTCCATTACATCATGTTATAGAAAAACCTATTAAACTCTTATTTATCCTCAGTATAATGGCTGGAACTCTCCTTAAACCTTTTGTCAATTTCTAGTTCTCGACTTGCTTAGTGATTACATTAGTCTTAAGCCTACTATAAGTGAGGTCCGATCATGTTTGGATTAAGATTGTCAAATTCACGCTTTTACCTAGGATTGCTAAAAGATTTGTAGAATCGGAATGTAAAATAGAAAGATAGAAACATAGAAACATAGAAACATTAGTTTTTATGACCTATGTAAATTAGCTTTGAAAAATTATGCATATGCTTATAGTAGTTATTCAAATGATGAAAATAAAAAATATATATATATATGAAGTAATTAAGTTCCTTTTTCATAGAAAATTCTTAAAATATGATCTAATGTGTATGGAAAAAAGATAAACAAAGTTAAAATTAAATTTTTTTCTATTATTTTTTAAAAAGTAATAAGTTAAAGATAACCAAATATTTCAACTCATTTTAAGTTATTGATGGTATAAAATAAAAAAAAAAAAATAGATTTCATTGTAAACTTTGTTATTGGAGTTAGAACCTAAGTGACGACTATGAACTTAAAATGAGGGACTAAGAGAAAGAGAGAAAAACGAAAATAATTGGAATAGGTTAGGGAAAATGATTTAATTCCCTAATAGTTGATGGCTTATGAAAGCCTAGTTGTATTTTTTTTTTTTTAAGCCCTTTGTACTCAAATACATAGAATTGATAAACTTGGTTAAAAACATAAATTTCTGCTAAGTTCATATGTAAGCTCAGCTAAAAATGTAAGTATTTATACAAAAAATGATTTTATACTCAAGTTAACTCTAAAGAGTCTCCTAGAATTATAAATTCGTAGAATCGCAATTTTAACAATCATGATTTGGATTTAGAATCTTTAAACTTAGGAACATCAAACCCTTACTCTAAATCGTCCTTAACAATACTACTTACCATATATTACACTTTAGGGAAAAGGCAAACTTAGCTGTTAACTAAGGAAAAACCATCAAAAGATATGGATGAGGCATTGACCTACCTTAAAGTTTGACCATAATTGTAATCTCATTGAAACTTCAATTTGGTAATGCGAAGTAAGGGCTAATAAAAGTGATTATTTTCCTATTAACTATCTTTAAAGGTTAAGCTTAAGGTTATGGCGCACAATTCAAGCCCACTTTATGAAAGCCAAAAAGGGGATTAATCCTTATAATTACTAAATCAATGGTGTGCTTTTATTGATTTTCCTTGACTTTAAATTTATTCTTTTAAGACATTTCATCATTCCCTTAAAAAGATCCTTTGTCCTTGAAAGTTTTCTCTAACTTGCGAATTGAACATTTGGTTCTTTTACAAATTCATTCATAGTTCATTTTTAATCTACTAAACATACCCTTTGTTAACTAATGTGTGTCCATATACTATGTACAACCCCACTTCTTTGTTCAAACATTTTAATAGAAATACCTCTTTTATTTATTACTCAAACTAAACCTTAACTTTCATGATTTAGCTTAAGTTCTCCATAATTACTCTCATTGGTTTCATCTTTCAAGCATCACCTACCTTCTAATCTTTTCTTTACATATTAAACTTAAGATAAGATTGTTTTACAAAGCATTTTCTCCTTAGTCACTAAAAGAACTTGCAATTTTACCTAATCTCACTATTCTAAAGAAATGGAATAATTAACAACTTAGGGAGTGAGCATTTAAACATCTTCAATTAAAAGGTATAACACTCTAAAATAGAACATCACACCATACAAAATAATAATTTCACAATATTCAAATAGAGCAAGGTTTGCTTTTAAAGCTAAGCTTACCTGTCATTCTATCCCTCCCCTCTCTGCAAATTAGATTTCTATGGATCCAAATGCTAAGTCTTCTAAAGAATCTAAGCCTTAAGCTCTCATACCCTTATAGTTATCACACCCTGGATCTTAGAATGTGTTAATTTCACCAAATACTCATACCTTAGCATGAATACATTGAGGCTCGAGACCTATAAGAATCACAATGGTAGAAAATTATTGGCCAAACACACATAAAAAGGAAACCTTTGAATGAAAATAATACTAGATAACTCTCATGAGTCCTAACTAATCCTTAAGTACAACTCAACTCAAAAAAAAAAATGAAAAATAACCCAACTACTCATGGTCCATGAATTAAAGGCTAGAAAATACTAGTCAGTCAAAGCATAAATATTAACTGAAATACTATAGACTCTATCAACTATTCATCTGAGTTGTAATAATCACTAGCATCACCCTTACTACCAAAGTGTAAGTCATTGCTTAGGTCATCAAATAAGTCCATAACATTTAGTTTACCTACTCAAAATGATTCCTCAAAAAGTGAGTAAATGCCCAATACATAGTCACCATATATACATGCAAATACCGTGTCATATGTCAAACGCATATACATATAACCTACATCTAATTCAACAAATTTGTCCATAAAAAAAATATAGCCTTGGGTCATACTAGATTGTCTAAAAGCCTAGAGTAACTCATGACTCCACAATTAATATATATATATATATATATATATATATAATTCATATCACTATCAATTCTAATACCAAGTTTAATTAGTTGTGTCATGCTAAAGTAATATTGAATTAGTCATTGGCACACTAGTCCATCATAGCATCCATAAAGATGTTGTATAACACTAATATGATCTAACTATGCTTCTTCTTAGTGCACCAACCCATTTCATAATACAATAAAGGTCAGCAACCTACAAAGAGCATTTATGCTAACTAGCAAATCCTTTTGGTCTAAGACTTTACTTAAAACAAGGTATCATCCCAATCATTGGGAGGCCCTTCCTACCACCAACAAACTCCTAATAATTTGTCCTCATTTTAAGCATAAGAAGCCAAAAAAAAAAAAAATGGTTCCACTTTTGTTAACTTCATTTATCTACTAGCCCAATTTGCACTAAAAAAAAAAATCTTGAATTACATACCTAAGTCTGGCTTTTCAACCTTGAATAATCTATTATGAAGTCCTGTTTCAATTAAAACAAAGTTAAATACATAATACACTCTAGATTAAAACCTAACTTTAATGTATATTATGCTGATTCCCAACCACCTATAACTTAGGCCTATCTATTAAATTATTTTATTTTATAAAGTTAGTGATATTTATGGAGTTTCTCATCTAGTTACATTTTTACTGAAGCTCATTTATCTTTATATTTGTTATTAATTCCGATCATTTGTTATTATGTACTTGCTTTATATATTTATATATGTATAACTACTATTTATACTTGTTATTATTATTGCTCTTACTTTGAGTTTATCAGTCCACATGGATACATACATACTACCTATTTGTTTAATTATTTATTATTACAGTTTTTTAAGGGTAAATAAGTAACTTTATTTATCAAGATTGATAAGAGCCACAAGCATTAGCAGTACTTAGGCTTACATAACACTTACAAAAGTTCAGAACAGTATCATAAAAACTCTCCACAAGCAGGTTATGAAACTGGAATCTAGATGGAATTGTAGACCCTTGCTTAGCTGGCATATCAGTTGCTTAGTTCATCCCTCTACTGATGTAGTTGATACTGAAGTTGTCAAATTTTCTACTTAAGTCCCTATATAAAACAACCATATCAACCAAGTTAGACTCCTCAAATGTTACATTTTGAAAGATTCTTATTGCTTCCAAATAATCAGATAGAAGAACTATGCTTTTCAAAGACTGTTCCAATGCAATGTCTAAGGCTTTAGCTATCCCTTAAAGTTCAGCTTCTAAGGGGGAAGTAACAGCTATTGGTTGTACAAAGCCTAATAGAAAATGTCCTTTATTATCCAACATGATGCCTCCTATTCTAACCTTTTTTTTTTTTTTGTTCTAAACTGATTGACACATCAAAGAAGACGAAAATGGTTTCATTTGTTTGTGTATAGGCCAATATAAACTTCATGCCACCTTCATTTGTTATTATCGAGAGACTTCCCTTCATCCTTTTACTTCTTTTAGTTGCCCAATAGTCTACTGTTGAGATTTTTGGCCATGATATTTGTCTTAACACTTCATTTAGATCTTTGCCCTAAAAAATGCTATCATTTCTATGCTTTTAGATTGCCCAAAGGAAGCAAAAACTTTGTTTACTATGGAGGCTTCCAATTGTTTACTCTTGCCTTTGATTTACTAAGACAACCATTTTGCTTTACCCAAAGGTGTAAAGGTTGCAAGGAGAATTAAGAAAGATGATGTCATTGTTTAGAGGTTTCTTAATTTGCCAAACATTTTGACAATCCTTGAGAATGTGATCTAGTGTTTCAGCATGTTGCTTACATAGAACACATAATGTGTTAGTTTGGACTCCTCTTTTTTCATAACTCATACTTTGTTGGTAGTGAATTATGCAAAATTCTCCATAAGGTTTTTATTTTTGGGATTGTTGGCATCCTCCAAATCTAGCTCCAATCCCTTTCTTTTTGTGTAGAATGATATTCCTCTTTAACTAGCTGTTTATAGACTTGCTTGAGAGAGAACTGGCCACTTTCATTTAGTTTCCACACGATTGGCTCTTTTTCTGATGATATGGCATTTAGCATCACATTTTATAGCTTGGCTTTATGGTAGTTTGTAATAGGGAAGCTAAGGAGCTCTTCATTCCATTCATTTAAGCCTATCTAAGCCATTTTGACAATTAATTTCTTGTATTCTTCGATTAACGGTCCAATAAAGAACTACTTGGGAATGCCTTCATTGCACCAGTTGTGAAGCCAAAATAAAGTTGTTCTTCTATGCCTTATAATCCTCTTGACATATTTTTCTATCCATTTCCATTCCTTGAAAATGATATTAGATGTGTTAGTCGCATTGGTAGGTCCTTTGTCTTTCTAGCATCTTTTATATTTGTTTCTTAGGACCTTTTCCCATAGCTTTTCACCTTATAGAGCTTGCTAGGCTAATTTAATCAAGCATGCTCTATTTCATAGTTTAAGGTCATGTAGTCTCAACCCGCCATCTTTCTTCCCAATCTTTAGCAAACCCTAATTTAGCTAATGCATTTTCTTCGATTGCTGTATAGAACCCCAAAGGAAATCTCTTGTCATCATTTCTATTTTAGACAAGAATGAGGTTAGTATCTTAGAGAACTCAAGAAGATAGTTCACTATACCCTCAACAACAAATGAGATCAAGACTTTACGACTGGTGAAGTTTAATAACTTAGCTTTCCAACCTATTAGTTTCCTTCAATTTTCTCAATAAGGAAATTCATGTCCTCTTTTGTAGTTCTCCTTCCATTATTCAATGGGAAGCCCAGACAATGACCAAAATGCTAGCATTGTTTAATAGCCAGTATTGTTTGTATACTTTGTTTTAGCTTATGACTAACATTCTATGAGAAAATAACCCTTGACTTTGTTAAGTTAACAGTTTGGCTAGATTCTTCTTGGAATTGTTGCATAACTGAGGTCCTTTTCATGGTACTTTGTGAGTTAGCTTCACGAAGCACAATTAAGTCATCCATACAGAGCAAATGGGATAACCTTAAGTCAAATCCCCTAAATCTAATTTACTGCCATTTGTTTAATTCCACTTTCTATTAAATCATTCTACTCTGACATTCCATGGCAAAGATAAAAAGGTAAGGAGATAGGGGATCTCCTTGCCTTCTTCCTCTACTCAAAGAGAGAAAAGGTAATTTCTTACCATTAAGAATGGGTAAGAATTGGGTTGTTGCTAAAGTAGAACCTATCAAGTTGATCCAATTAATAGGAAAGTTCAATTTCCTAAAAGCTAGCCTTATAAAACTACATTTTGTTTTATCATAAGCCTTCTAGAGGTGTAACTTGATTATCATCCAACCTCTTTGCACTTTCTTCTTGCTACAAGTGTGTAATATTTCCTGAAGAAGGATCGCTTTGGCCTATACACTTCTACCCAGAATGAAACTACCTTAAGTAGGACTTATGAAGGAATATAGATAAGGTCTAATCCTATTGACCAAGATTTTCATTATAGCTTTGTAAAAATTGGTGCAATGGCATATAGGATGATAATCATTTAAGTAATTTACCCCTGAAACATTGGGATTAGGAACAAGAGAGTTTTATTGATCACACTTGGAATTTTGGTGGTATGGAAAACATACTTGATGAAATCTATGACCATATGCCCTACTATATCCTAACACTTGGTACAGAATAGGGCATATAGTCTCTAGGTGATTTGCTTAGGCCTATGTCAAGGTAAGCCTTCTTGATATTATTAGGGTTGCTACTATTGATTTATTCCCTTTTTGTATTCCCATTATTATTTATCATTGATATATATATATAGATATAAACATACTTTACAACTTTTAATATTGCCATTGTTTACTTTAGTAATCATTTATTTACATATGTTCATACATATGATTACTATATTTATTATTATTATTTATTGATAATACCATTACAGATTCATTGATTAACTTGCTAATAATTGCAATAATTGTTATCCTTTTATATATTATGTCATTAGTTACTTACATATATTTATTTTTATTTACATATACATACACTCATTAATTTTCTAAATCCATACACAAATATACATATTGTTGTCATGCTACTTTGTAGTTGTTATAAACATTAAGTGTCAACATTATTAATGATATTTAATATTAAGTAGGCGTGTACGAGTATCCCTATCATATAAGATACCTATCCATACCTCACCCGATTAGATAATTTCCGAGTATAGGTTCAAAATAGTGATTTTCTAGAACCTACTCCTATAAGGTTACGTAAAAGTATTATATCTTTTTACCTTATACACACATATAAAAAATATTAAATAAGATATATATATATATATATAAATGAATGGAAAAAAAACATTTCTTTTTGGTGAAAAAAACCGAAAGAATAAGAACAATCTTATACAATGTATATTAATGGATATTCTCTTAATTATACTATTTGATAAACAAATTAATTCTTTTATCTACTATGCCTACTATTATGTATTTGGAATATGATATATGAGAGGGAGTCACCATTAAGCATCAAATCTTTTTTTTTTCCCTTGTCCATTACAGTGCCAATTTGTACCTTCTTCTATTTTATGCATACATCCTCATATGTTTACCATTTAATTATTTTTCTAATAATGATGCCTTTTGACAATTATTTTCCATTAATAATTAAAAAGCAATATTTTAATATGGAAGAAAAATATAACCACAATTTGCTATTTAAAAAAGTGTGAAGTATGAAATTTATAAGAGGACCATAAAAAATTTACATATTTCATCAAGTATCATGTATCTTGTATGTTCTATAAAATACAAGTTCCAAGATAGTTCTAAAGTGTTATAAGATAGGCCTCATACCCAACCCATTCTATACACACTCAACCCCAATATTAAGTAACTCCATTGTCATTATTAATTAACCTTTTTTTAAGTAAGCAACAAAAATTAATCTTATATCACGTTTGATATAAAGGAATGGTCCAAAATAGAATGGAATGAGGATCGAAATGAGAAATCTTTTCTTATGCTTAGAGATGGCCATGAAATGGAATAGAATGAAATGATAGTAAATGATGAAATATAATTATTTGTCGAAAATACCCTCAATTATTGCATGTTATAATTTCTTTCAATATTAGAAAAGTAATTTTAATTAATTATAATTAATGAAGAAGGCAGCATCACGATTCCCCTTCTAGCAGGAATCATCGATTCTACAGAATCACTATTTCAAGTTCAAAGTGTATTTCCAAACATAGGGAATGGCATTAGAAATACAACCTTATTTTGTTCTAGTCTATTCTTACGTATCAAATATGACATTATAAGAATCAATTAACTAGTTTATTCAAGCTGGTTAACTTGCTCCCCTTTGCCAATTGATGGGCCCCTTTAAGTGTTAGTTTTAAGGCACCAATAAGGTTGGTAGGAACAATTGGAATGCTTTCTACTTTATAAAAAAGTGTAAATAAATTGATAATGTAACATCCTACCTTCTAGGTATCTACTTGCAAATTTTTCTCAACTTCTAATATCTAAAGACGACTCGTTACCACCATCCTTGAGCTATAGATAAGGCAATATTTATACTTTACCTATTATTCAACAACAACATAAACACTTGATTCAAAATTTCTTCCTATTCAATATCATAAAACACAGCAGAATTCTTTACATCAATGGGCCAAACTCAAAGTATCACAAATGAATATTCTTATATGATACATATCTCCCATTAAGAGGAATTTATATTATATAGATTCAATAAGAGATCTACATATCACTTTTATGATCTCCTGTTGAGGCTTTTGCACATAGCCTGATAAACTTTTCCACATAGCCTAATAACATTTTTATAGATCTCCTTCCTAGTGCTTCAATCCAGTTTTAGCTTCACTTCAACTATAAATGGTTTTTCTCCAATACACTAACAATATTCTGACTTACTTTCGACTTCACAGTTTGCCTCAATATATTAGTTAAGTATACTAAAGTCTTAATTGCTTCCATGATGTGAGATCCTAGCTAACTTTTTTCAAAACCTGAGGATAAGAAAAATTTATCCCCTTAGCTTACTGTAAGCTGAGTGAGAATGGATAAATAAACAACAATACAAGTAATACCATAGCATAAATACCAAGCAAATTATCATTTCCATCATAAAACTTAATAAACCAACCAAGAAATACAAATGCAATAAACGTATGACATGCATCGATACCAATATCAAAGCCTAGTCCCAGCCCCAACCCTAGCTCTCATCCAATTGGTTCACTTTAATTCGAGCATCTGTATACAAACTAACGTCTAGGAACCTTGAATAGAGT
The DNA here is from genome assembly GCA_024138015.1 of Lumnitzera littorea. Classification (NCBI taxonomy): domain Eukaryota; kingdom Viridiplantae; phylum Streptophyta; class Magnoliopsida; order Myrtales; family Combretaceae; genus Lumnitzera; species Lumnitzera littorea. The sequence goes on along the minus strand of JAMXBB010000008.1, from coordinate 43,639,806 downwards.
TCAATAAACTCATTTTAGCCAAGCTATGCAATTCTATATGCTCGAAAACTAGTCTTTGTAAACTAAGATGTTTCATTACAAAACCAAGCTTACAAAAATAAATCGTTTGCTTAAAAAGAAATTGGGTTTCAAAATAATGCTTAACCAACCAAAATATCAATTTTCAAAAACTTAACCCATAGGTCCTTTTCATGCCATGCCCTAAATGCATCAATCACATACTAAGGAAGACTAAGCAACCATCAAACCACAAAAACAAGCTTACTCATCTCTGTTTTAGCTAAGCATTCATTAATCTCATTTATATTCTCATTTCTAAGGTCTTGATATCGAATTCACTTAAGTGAACACCTTAAGAGATAGGGTTAGTACCTAATCTCTTTGTTAAGTTAGTACAAAATCAAACTTAATAAGATCAATCAGCAACCTAGTAACAACATATATTACATTCATGAATCATGAATCAGCCAATAATATATATATGTGGCAAATCAAGAATCATCCCAACAGTTCATCAAACAACATATCATACCTACACATAATATTCATCACATTCATTTCAGTTAAATAAGTTAGGAGAAGATAGGATCTACTTTAGAACATGAGCAATGTACTTAGCTAGGCTACTTAGCAAATTTCTTTAACTGTTATTCCTAAACTTAAGGCTCTTCCTTACTTAAATCTCCTAAGTAAACCACATATGATAACTTAGTTGATATCATAGTTGTTAAAATCGCAAGTCAGAAATACGAGTTTATGATTTTATAATGTTTTTCTTAGATAAAATAGATCAAAATTGTTTATATGCAAACTTCTAGTAAAATTATAAACTTTGATATACAATTCTATAAGTTTACGATTCTACCGATTCTATACATTCAGATGAACGATAGAATCGTTATTTTGACAACCATGGTTGATATATGTCAAGTATAAACAAAATTATTAACTCATAGTTCTTTTATTAAGAACATTGGTCCAGGATATTTCTTGATCCAATTTCTAACTTACCTTCTATATATAAGGTTTTTTTAGTGTACTTTTGGACATAACTTCTAACAACTTAACCATTACATAAACACTACTATATCTCATTTTTTTACTGCATCATTTTAGATATATGGTAAGAGATCTCAATATAACACTTACTAAATGTCCAATTACTATGATATTATTAATACATCACTTAGGTTAGCTTTATGGCTAAATGTATATGAAGGACATAATGAATCATTTTGAAAATACATATATGAAACAAGAATCAGCCAATCCTCTACATCAACTTCATAACCTAGGTTCTATATATGAAGATATTTTATATTTTTATCTGACTCACATTCTAACCTACACAATATACTTATTAAATCATCAAACCACCCAACTTCAGCACAAACTCCCCTATTTCCACACTCCACCAGACCAATCTACTATTCCAAAACCTAATGACAACTGGATGGTAACACATGCAAATCCAATTACTTAAGGAAACATAACTTTTATAGACTTCTAGCTCATTGTTTCCTTGTTAAACCAAAATTACCTAATATCCAACTCATAGTTTTTCAAAAAATTTACACAACAATAAAATAGACTCTTTAAGAAACTCATATACAAAAATTCAAGTAGAAACAATATTGTTTGCTATTTTTAAAATTTAATGTAAATTTTGTTTTTAAGCCTAACTTCTTAAGAAACCCATATTTTTGTTGTGAATCTCAAAAATTTGGTCTACTATTTGAATTTTACATACAAAAACCCTTCAAAAAACCAAGTTTCATAATTTTTGGAAAACATTTACTATTTTTAGAATTTTAGAGAAAGGTTTAGGAAAAATTGGGCACTCACCATTGGACCAGCCTCCTATCACTGTCCGGTTGAAGAGGCTTATCAATACCATCATGCGGGTGGTGTTCCACTTAGTACTGGTAGTGGTTACAAGGCAGGTCGTGCATGTGTCATGAACTAATTTTCCAAGGCCCTTAAGATACGCCCAACATGACCTTAAGTATGAGGTACAAGGTAAAGAAGACATATGTAAGAGGTTCCTAAGGCTTATCAGAAGAGAAAGGCCCAAGCCCAAACATAGTGAAGATTCTAAAAGCTGGAAGGTTTTAAGAAGGTTCCAAAATTGCCCAGATTCAATGTATAATAGTAGGTAAGATAGGTAAGATTTAATTGTATCCTTTAGATTACAATTGAATAAATCTCAACCATGCATTGTAAGTAGCCATTTGTATATAAAAGGAGTCTCTCCTCATTTGTAAAGGGCCAGACATTGAGTAAACTTTAGTTGATAATCAAAGTCTCTCTCTCTACTTTCTCTCTCTAAACTTTGTGTGTATCACTTTCAGGCTGAACTTAGCTTTCCTTAGAGTGGTCAGGAATGCTAAGTGCCACATGGGAGCGTTGAGAGGAAATTTGCCCGTGATAAGTGATATCAGAGCCAGCTTTCAAGGAGAGAATGTCGTCATCTGGAAATGAGAACAATAACCCTACGGTCAATGAGGTAAATAATCAAAGAGAAAGCAGAATGACCAGGAAAGGGGCTAAGTCTAAGGATTTACTAAATTCCCTTGTCACTCACATGGTCAAGGTTGAGCTAAACGTCACTGAAGCTAAGGAGCAACTGGATGACTATGGAGCTACCATGGATCGGTTAGGGGAAAAACTCCGAGGTGAGCTACAAGGAGCTTTGAACCAAGCCTTAGAGGAACTAAGGAAGCGTGATGGAGAGCTTGAAGAAAAGGAAGGTATCCTAGAGGTACAGATTGGTGCACTTAAAGCTAAGGAAAAAGCATATGAAGCAAAGACTGATGCTACCATAGTTGTTATGCGTCAGGAGATTGAAGACCTTAAGAATCAAATGGCAGCGTGCCAAGCTACTATTGCTAATGGAGCAACTATCCAACCAGTCACAAGAGTGGTATGAAGCAAAGACCGATGCTACCATAGTTGTTATGCGTCAAGAGATTGAAGACCTTAAGAATCAGATGGCAGCATGCCAAGCTACTATTGCTAATGGAGCAACTATCCAACCAGTCACAAGAGTGGAAGTACTGAAGCTTGAATGCTTTAAGGGAACATAATCTGCAAGGGAAGTAGATAATTTTCTATGGGGAGTTGAACAATACTTTAGGGTATTAGGGCTTGTTGATGATGGAAGTAAAGTAAGAACGATAGCCTTATACCTAAAGGATATAACATTGATTTGGTGGAGAAGGAGGGTCCATGAGATTAGTTCGTGGTCACACTTTATAACAGAGTTTCGAGAACAATTCTCTCCCTAAAATGCAAACAGAGAAGCCAAGGTCAAACTCAAGCACCTACAACAAAAGGCTAGTGTGAAACAATATGTTCAAGAATTCTCGGAGCTGATGCTAGAGATACCGAACCTCAACTTAGATGACGCTCTTGTTATGTTCTTGGATGGCTTAAAACCTTAGGCTAAGTTAGAGTTGGATTAAGTGGATCAAAATTAAAGATGGAAGCTACGATGAGGACGTCGTTGGATTGAGTGGGGGAGAATGTCACGAACTAATTTTCTAAGGCCCTTGAGATGCACCTAACATGACCTTAAGTATGAGGTATAAGGTAAGGAAGACAAATGTAAGAGGTTCTTAAGGCCTATCAGAAGAGAAAAGCTTAAGCCCAAACTTAGTGAAGATTTTAGAAGCTGGAAGGTTTTAAGAAGGTTCCAGAATTGTCCAAATTCAATGTATAATAGTAGGTAGGATAGGTAAGGTAAGTAGGTAAAATTCAATTGTATTCTTTAAATTGAATAAATCTCAGCCATCCATTATAAGCGGTCATTTGTATATATAAGGGGTCTCTCCTCATTTGTAAGGGGCTAGACATTGAGTGAACTTTAATTGATAATCAGAGTCTCTCTCTCTCTACTTTCTCTCTCTAAACTTTGTGTGTATGGCTTTCAAATTGAACTTAGCTTTCCTTAAGGTGATTAGAAATGCTAAGTGTCATACGAGAGCGTTGAGAGGAAATTTGGCTGTGACACATGTACCCCCATTCTTTCTTATACATGAATTTACACTATATTTTTGTGAGATTTTGTGTAATTTTTCTCTCTTAAATTTAAGACTCTCTTCAATTTTCTAAAACTCTAGACTTGCAAAACCTAATAATGAAGCTGCTTCAAGGAATTTATGGGGAGGGACCAATGACAAGCTTCTACTTTTTCTTAGTTAATATGTGTCCATATAGCTCACCTCTCTTCTACTCTCATTCCCATGCAAGTTTGCTATGCCTAAGACTTTACTAAGGAGTTGTCTTATTGATTTTTAATAATTTTTTTAATCAATTTAAGTAGATAACTTAACATGTTATATATATATATATATATTGATAGATTTCCTTTTTAATTAAATAAGGGTACATATACTATAAACAAGATATATTTATCAAATGTATATATTTCCTAAACATTATTCTATCTTTTTATTTATTACTTTGTCCAAATAATTTATCTTTAAGGACTCATAATTTATCGAAGTCCAAATCGTTTCTTTTTAGTAAAGATAACAATATCAATAAAATTACACTTTTGCAACAGTACATATTTTATATACTTTATTTTACCAAATAAATTTCTACATGGCTCTCTGTTTAACTTTTGTGATCCCATATTAAAAATTTTATTAGATTCCGAGAATATTTTTTAGAACTTAAATTTACCGATTCCAAGCAACTACGATTATTTAACATAATTGTACTCGTAACTTATGTTTCTCATGACTACTTATTCCATCACTTCAAAAGTCATATTTTCTTAAGTTCTATATATATTAGGAATGTATCACCATTCCGAGTGCTCAATAGTCAGTTGAAGACCGAGGTCTCACAGATAACAAGAATGATAATAGAAAAAAAATTAATCACTCTTCTTTACAATAGAATTTAATTAATAAGTCTAAAATTCAAATTTATAGAATACTATTTTTAAAGAGAATATTAATACTTCAAATTTTAAGAATATTTATTTCTTTAAGTGTGAAAATCTTTTTCTTGTTTTTTTATAAATTATTAATCATTTAAGAGTTTATTTTTTATTTATACATAATTAAATATGAAATTATATTGAAAAATAGAAAAGAAAAACGAAAATATCCATTTTGAATCCTCCCACTTGCACAAATACACATTCTCAACCATTAGTTGACTTACTCCGAGATCAAACATTTAACTTTCCCAAAACACATACAAAAATAAATAAATAAACATTTCATAATCACCGTTACTAATAACATCCTTTCTTCACACTTTGAAAATTTTCCCATAATTAAGTCCATCAAATAATTTTTATATTAAATCATCTTTCTAATAATTATTAACAAGATTTATAGAACATATACATGATTTCTTCAATTCTTATAACTAAAAAATTTCAATCACCTTTTGAAATCAATACCAGTCTTTAATTCTTACAATTCCTATATCAACAAAATATAAGGGACTTGTATCTTAAAATCCCCAAATTGCTTCACAACAAAATAAGACTTAAAAGGAATTTACTTTAGGATAGATCTATGTAAAATACAAGTGTGACACATTCTCCACAAGTCAAATCTAAAACTATAACACCCAAAGAGTTTTGAAAAAAAAAAAAAAAAAAGTTCAATACAAATCTAAATGCTTAATTACCAAAGGTAAGGAAGGCACTTACTACACATTTCTATCGAAAGGTGTGTACTCTAAAACATCCTTAACATCATATGCTTTAGAAAAAAAATGAAGATTAGGCTTTGATTAGGGAAAAACCACGAAAAGAGAGAGATAAGAAATTGGCTTCCTTAACGTTTGATCATGACTATAATCTTCTTAAAACTCAAATTGGATAATGTGAGGTAAGGACTATTGAATGCAATTGTTTTCCTATTAACTTCTCTAAAAGTAGGCTTAAAGGTATGGCCCATGAATAGAAGCCAAGAAGAGGATTAAAACTTATAATTACCAAATCTATGGTAAGACTTTTACTAATTTATTCTTGACTTTAACTTTATTTTCTTAAGGCATTTCATGTCACGTAGAATCATAAACAGCGAGGGTATATAAATAATTAAGAATGTGTAGGAAATCAATAAATTTAAATATGGTATGAAAGAATACGATAGATGGAGAATAAAAACTTCCATATATATTGTAATACCAAAGAAAAATATTTTCAAAAACTTTCCATATATACGAAAATCTTACCTCCCTTAAGTAGCCATCCTTTCTAAAACCCTAACCCTTACCAAAAATAAACTAATCCCTATCCCTTTTATAGAAAACTAAAAGGTAGCCCTCAAATTAAACCCAAAGAGGAAGGTCTAGCAAAGATTAAGGTAAGTTTTGGAGGTTCAACTTAAGTAAATTCATTTTAATATCTATCATCCTAAAACCTTCCATTTCTTGTAAATCTCAGCTTACCCTCAAGATATTTCAGTCAAAATTTGTTAAATCTTCATTAAGAACAACTTCTTTAAGAGTTTAAGGTAAGTCTCTTAAAGATTAACCTTATCTAATTTAGTTTTTAAGCTTAGTACCTAACTTCAAAGGAGTTATACTTGGTTTTTAGTAAGGATTGAATTTAAAATGAATTGTTCATTTCAATTGTTAGTGGTGTTTAGCACCATTTCCTAACTCCTCCAAATGTTTGAGCTAATTCAAGTAAATTCTACATGCTCTCCTCCTTTTAGTTTAGGTTTTATGGAGGATTGTTGAAGTAAGTGTGAAGGATTGATATTTATAGTTATGTTTGGATGGAATTTTAGAGTTAAAAATGATTAAGATAGTGTGCTTTAATTCTTGCTTGGAGGTATATTTCAAGATGGGAGAAAGTTAGATGTTTTTAGGTTAGGATTTGAGGTTAAGCTGTTTTGGAAAAGTACAAAATAACAACTAGGTGTCCGAGCACCATTTAGGCTAGCATCCAGATGCTAAGCTTCTATAAGTGGTTTCAACTTAGCTTCTAAATGTTAGTAGTTGGCTATAGGATGCTATGCCCAATTTAGCTTCAGAGTTTGTATTTCTTAATTCTTTTCATCTCCAAATTTGCACCCAAATGTTGTATACACCCAACCTTATCCAAGGATCCAATCTTTTTACCTATTCCATCCCTTAGGAGTCTAGTAAGGCTAGAATCCAAGAGTGCTAGGGAAAATTTAACTTAAGTCTCATTGATTAAGTAGAATAAGCAAAGATTTATGTTCATTTGCTAAGTTCTCTTTTAAGACTACTTCTAATTATTTCATTACAAGTCATATAGTCGATATTCAATGATTGAGGTTGGTGCCTTATTGTTTGCTTATGATTATTAAGACTATAGTAACTTAACTGGACTAAGTTATACTTAACCTAATTGAATTGTTTGCTGATTGTGCTTAACCCACTAATCCTGGGAGCCCATGATGACAAACCTTTATGAGGCAACTGCTAATTATATGTAAGGTTTCACTAAGAAACTTACATATGGGATAAGGTAACTAGAATACTAGGATTCAAGGACTTTGGACTTTGGGTATAAAAGACTTAAAAGAAATCTTATATACATACATACACATACTTATATGTGTAAGATCATATACGTATAAGATCATGGAATGGTGAGGTCACGAGTACCCTTTGTTGCTATCTAGACTAAATTCAAGATAATTAAACAATTGCTTGCCTTTACTTATATTCTATATGTTAATTGAATTGAGTGGTATCCGCATATGCTTGTATATCACGTACTAAGACTAGACTTACGTTTTATCTTTTCTTGGTGCAAGTAATGATGAGTACATTATCTATGAGGAACCATTTATTGATGATATCTAGGAGGAAGATGGTGTTTAGTATTTATACTTCCATGATGATTAGGGTGGAGATAGATCCATGAGAAGGTTTTTATGACTATTGGATGAGCCTTAGAGTTTGCATGTTTTATATTATTTTACTTGGAGATTTTATTGTTTGTTGAGAACTTTTTATATTTAAGTAGGATTGTTGGACTCCTTGATATGTTAGGTTTACTTTATGATGTTTCTGAAGCTTGTAGACTCCTTATGGGATCCTTTTGGTATTTGGAGTTGCTAGGAGCATGTTTAGCTCTCAAGATCTTATGGACTTTTGTGATTCTTGATAATATGATAATACGTGTTAAGATTGTTTGAGGATTAATAGAGCCTTAACATGTTCCAAGCTAGATAGATGTATGTAGTAGGTTGTAATGCCCAATGGAATCCTAAGGCTTTACATACACAAATTTCATCCGTTTGTGTTTTGTATCAATCACTTATCATTTTAGGCTTTAATTAATATCACTTTAATGTCGTTGAAAATTATTATTTTTTAGGGATGATTTTAAACACATCTCTTTTTAAGTCTCTTAATTAGGTTTAAATAACAAAACATGTACTAAGTTAATATAAATATGTTTATTAAGTGTGCAGATTGGGTTTTTTTTTTTTTTTTGGAACAAAAATGTGCAAGTTATTTAAGTTTTTAACATAAGAGTATGATATACTAACCACTACTTTTAAAATAAAAGCATATTTTATATTAACAAGTACACTAGGTCACGTATGCAATATAATACTAGTGAAAAACCAGGTCATTCTCATAGAGATTAAGACTAACTCTCAGCTATATTAGTCCTACCTATATCTAAACAAACCGAAATATATAAAAATAAAAGAATATAAATGTACTTCTAATTAATAAAGAAACTATAGGAAGTCAACACCTTAAAAGATTAAATTAATGAACCGACAAATTGATATTAACAATCATGATACTAAAATATACCACATTTGATTATTGGATCCTTGATAGGTTTAGATTATTTCCTTTGAATTCCCTTTCAAGTTATCAAAGTAATGAAGCATATGATCACCTTCTCTCGAAGTGTAAATTACCCTAATTAATTAATTAAGTCTTCCTATTTCTAGAAAAGATTATTTAGTTAGTTAATTGTTTTATGTTCTAAACCCTAACCTAATTACAATGCATAATCTTTTGTATCTTACTTGTAATCTAAAGCTAGTTTGTCATGGAATCAATTGAATCAATTTTACTCTTCTCAGACTTTAACCCAATCTAACTTGTATTCCATAATTAATAAAACACATGCTCGATGACAAAAATATCAAGAATACCAATATTCAAATCTTTAATATAGAAATATCAAATATCCATCAATTCAATATCCCAACAATATAAGCTAATTCTTGATTAAATAAAGTATACAAATCACAAAGAGAATAAAGAAATCCATAAATAAAAATCAAGAAAAGAATAAAGAAGACTTATTCCTTATCATAGAAATCAGAAACCCTTGGCCTTCAATCTTCATGTGAATTAACTTTTTTGTTTGCAATCAATGTCAATCTCATCAATTATTTACAAGAAAACTAAAAGAAACTACTATATAAGGAAGATTAACGGAGTTAACTCTATGGAGCTCTATGAATGAATGCTCATGTTTACAAGGCCTTCGTGATCTGAATGGCTCGAAATAAAGATACATGCTAGAATACTCGGATAGAATGGCACAAATCTTCTCATACTACTCAATACAATTTATTTTTCTTTTTTTCCAATTTCAATTCTTATCGATAGCTAATCTCTTAATCGCTTACGGCGATGTAGACATGGCTTCTTCATGCATGGACATGGACCTTCAAATCATGGCCAATTGGCATGGAAAATTTATGAGTTGAAAAGGGCATGCGTAAATTGAAGTAATCCCTCACATACGCTTCATGCTATGAATTCAATTTCCGAACGTGTGGTCTATAATTTTATTTATTCAAAAAAGGCTAGGAAGTGAATGGCTTTGAGCGTACAGGTTTCAACTCATCTAGACATGGCTAAAATTCATGGCTATGCTATAAGATGGGGATTGAACTTGAAATAGTAAGCTGGGCATTGAGATTCAATTTCAAGCTTAATATAGCCATGACATGATCATGTCAAATGGTCATGTGACTTTCAAACCTTTATTTTATTTTATTGTTTTCAACACAACCTCAACATGGCCATGTCAAATCATTGTCTAAGTTTTTGGTCATACCTAAATTAAATCAACATAGGCCTCAATGTGATCCTATTAAGTGACTTTATTAATATTCAAAAGCTCATAACTCATCCAATTGAAGTCCAAATTAAGGGAAACTTAATTGTTTTTCTTCCTTTACTTTTCAATCATTCATCAAAGCATGGAAACAAAATACTTTCTAATTAAATACCAAATACCCACAAAATACCCATAAAAATATCAAAAATACTAATAAAAAGCTATTTATAAATATATGTAATAAAATACTTATTAGAGTACAACTTAGGTATATGCAAAAGTTGGACATTTTGATTATATTTGAAGATTAAGTTGGATAAATGATTTCTCAAAGGCCTAGCTCAACTTATTGGATATATTTAAGTAATACATCCAGTCCATTCCACCAAGTAGGACAAATATCCATAGTGAATAACTCAACGATGTTATTTTATTTAAATTAAATTAAGCAATATTTTAAGTCAATTTTCTACAAGAAAGGTTTCGAAAATTCGAAAAGAAGATTAGTTAGATATTCTAATGGGCTACATTTGATAAATGAAAATTGATGACAACATGAGGAGATAAGATTGAATTTTACATTTATGAAAACATAATATATGGTTTATCCTCACAATTACCACCTTTTGTCACAAAACAATCCAACTCATTCTATAATTCAAAATTAAAAAATTAAATGGGATCCGGTTCAAGTCAGTATCAGCATATCAAGAGGAATATTATTGAATATCAATTAAGGAATTTAATATTTATGTAACACCCCGGAACCTAGGATATTATAGCCTATCACTTGTCCTTATAATCTATTAGCACGTCAGGCATCTAAAATCCACATGTACATATCTCAACATACTTTAATTATTACTTGTCACATGTATTAATTTCCATGCAATAATCCAAAGATGTCTTAAATATATCTACAATTCACTAATACATATATATATATATATATATATATAGAGAGAGAGAGAGAGAGAGAGAGAGAGAGATCAAAATCTTACAATCCCTTATAAAAAAGGAAAAGATTTAACATAATTCAATGACATTATCTTAAAATACCAATTACTAAAAAATTCTACATCTCATAACTCAAAATCTTGCCAACTAAATAGTGCCAATAAAACAGATTTAAGAAGTCTCAAGTGGCTTCTTTGCACCTAAGTAATAGCAAAAGTAAATAAAATACCAACCGCTTGATAACAAAACTTAACAGAAAAAAAAAATACAACTCTAAAACAATTATACTAATCCATCTCTAAAGACATAATCATAATGATCATATTAGTCAACATCTTCACCGAAGTACCCATACTCACTATAGTACTCTTAATCACCAGGACCAATACCTACATCTAAAACATTAAAACCTAGGGGGTGAGCAAAGTTTAGTATAGGATGTTAAGTATAAGCGTATGATCACATAGTAATGCCTAAGCACACATACACATTAACTAAACATTAAAATTAAATGTAACAACCATCGGTTATTATCTTCTTTAGGTCCAACAAGCATCATAGTTCCAATGTCTTGAAACTTGGAGTAACTGATGTCTCTGGCACTGAATAAATCACATACATAGAAGTATTGGTGTTGGGTCCTCCCCAACAACCTAATAACCATATCACGTCCAAAATCTACCAAGATCATTTCTAAGCAAAACTCTAATTAGGACACTGTAATGTAAGGATTATCGAGGTGCCACCTCAAGGTCTACTCCTCCCAGTCCCTTAGGCCTAACCTAACACAAGCAGTACACTTATTTAAGCCAAGTTATTATTAAGTCCATCTATAATACTAATCTTACACACACAAACAACAAACAACCCCGTACCTAAATGTAACATCTACTTAGAAACTGAATCACAAGTTTCACAACTTGCTCAAAAGAGAAATACCACACTAACTTAGATTTAGAACCAAACTAACAATATTCTCTAACACAACAACTCAATGGACTTAAATCCACTTAGGAAACATGTAAGTAATCTAGGATCACTAGGTAGTTAGATTGTATTGTAAATTGTTCGAGTAATAAATCTTGATTATAAATTTTTAGAAAAGAGTTTAGGATTGATAAACACCCACTAAAGACCCTAAAAGGCTTAAAGGAAAGTTGCTGCAAGAAATAAGGGTCGGGCGTCAAGCATTCGGATGCTAGTTTGTCCAACGTCTAAATGCCATGCTTGAAAAAGCATGGTTAAGACCTTGGCGTTCGGACGCTGAAAGAGATAGTGTCTAAATGCCTACTGCAATCTGTAGAATTCTACAAATTGCAACAATGTGATCATCCCCTGATAATAACCCTATTCTTCACCAATTCATAATTCAATACTCCTAAAACAATATCCTGACCACTAAACAACTCCAGCTTGCTCAAAAATGAAAACCAAAACACCCTTACAATCACAAACTCATCCTAACACTAACTTCATTCAAACACAAAATGATGAAACCATAAGAACAAGGTGTAAATCAAATTGTACCTATTGCGAATTGAATCTAATGTGTTTACCATCGCAAGAATACCGTAAGATACGTGTAAGACTACCCTATGATCATTTTACTCACTACCTATGTGGATAAACAAGATTCCTCAAAAGATTTCACTAGAAACTTGATAAAAGCATCATCACTAGCTTACATTATGGTAATCCACCTTTAGAAACGTTTACACCACATGAGATCCGCTTGGGGCACTCATGAAGATCACCTAAATTCATGCCAAGACTATCCTATGTGGAAAAGGGGGTCTTATGATAAGAAACTGTAAGGAAAATATGATTACAAGACATGGTAATAGCCTTACCTTTGATCCCTTAACCTAGAAACACTTAAACCTTAATGTTCTCGCTTTGTGGCTTCAAGAAACATAGAAACCCAAAGGGGACAATTGCAACACTTGAAGGGAAAAGGAGTGCAAAGGGTTTCCAAAAACCCTACAACCTTTTATATAATTAAGGTTCGCTAAAATTTTCTTATAACCGTAATACCCTTTGTTAGAGTTGTTAATACTAAGCTTACGCTCATATTATAAAACCTCTTATTTTTATTTTCTTTTTATTTTTGTACCTTATATCTCCTTTTTTTTTATTTTTAGGTTTTACAATTCTCCTACTTACAAAAACTTCCATCCGTGAAAGTTTAGAGTTTACACACCTCACTCTTGAAACAACTCTGGATACATCCTTCTCATCTCCTCTTTTAGCTCCCAAGTTGCTTCCCTTTCTAAGCGACCTACCCACTGATCCTTTACTTAGGATATCTTCCTTCTCCTCAATTCTTGAACCTTAGTGTTCACAATTCTTATGGGTCATTCCACTACCGATAAGCCTGGCTACAACTCTAGGGTCTCTACATCTACTACCTATACCCGATGCTATTCTATCCCTTGCTCTAGGTTGGGTTTGAATTTTCTCAACTTGGACATAAGAGAGACATTATGGATACCCCTTAACCTAGGAGGAAGTTCCAATCTATAAGCTACACTTCTAATTCTTTCAATTACTTTGAAGGGTCAAATATACCTTAGAGACAACTTCCCTCTCAACCTTAACCTAAAAATTCCTTTAACTTGAGATTCCTTCAATAGAACCTCATCTCTTAATTGAAATTCTAATGGTCATCTCTACTTATCAATGTAACTCTTCCAACAACTTTGCACGGTTTACATTCTTTGCTTGATCAACCTTACCATAACCACCACCTCTTATACCAACTATGGGCCCAAAACTTACCTCTCTTAAACCTCATCCAACATATGGGTAATCTACACTTCCTATAATACAAGGATTCATAAGGGGCCATTGGAATAGTTGCCTGATAGTTGTTGTTATAAGCAAACACAATTAAGGGAAAATTCTCATCTCCATAGCCACCAAAGTCAAGTATACAAGCCCGAAGTAAATCCTCGAGTATCTGTATGGGTCTCTCTAACTACTCGTCAGGCTGTAGGTGGAAAGCAGTACTAAACTACAACTTTGTACCCATGGCCTTATGTAGGCTCCTCCAAAACTTGTCCATAAAACAAGTGTCTCTATCTGACGTGATCTTTATTAGTACTCCATGCAACCTCCTTACTCCCTTAATATATAACTTAGCTAACTTACCCAATGTGTAGTTAATGTGAATGGGAATGGAGTACGTTGAATTCATTAGCCAATCTATAATCACCTAGATTGCATCATGCCTACTTAGAGTCTTTGGTAATGCTCTCACAATGTCCACACTAACTTGCTCCCATTTCCACTTTGATACCAATAATGCCTACAATTCACCAGCCTGTCTTTGATGCTTGATTCTAACATGCTGACAAGTTTAGCACCTCGACACATATTCCACAATCTCTCTCTTCATATTATTCCACCAATAATGTGCCTTCAAGTGTCAATGCATCTTCGTATTACCCAAGTGTATGGTATATCCCGACTAATGAGCCTTTTTCAATAACTCACTCTTTAGCTCTAGCCTCGCTAGTACATACAATCAACCCTTATAGTTGAACACTTTGTCAACATACCTTTCCTACTTCCATCTTCCTCTTTATCTGTTGTATACCCTCATCTTCAACTTAAGCTACCATAATTTTGTCTACTATCAAGGGCTAAATCTACATATTTGCCAGCCTAATGCCTACTTCTCTAGTTAAAATCTCCAAATCTAGCCTTCTCATATCCTCTAGCAACGGCCTCTGCATCGTTAATAAGTCGACTAGTTCCTATGTTTCTTCCTACTCAAGGCATCTACCACTACATTAGCTTTACTTTGTAGATACTATATGTCCAAGTCGTAGTCTTTTATCAGCTTTAACCACCTTCACTGCCTCATGTTTAGATCCTGCTGGGTGACAAAGTACTTCAAACTCTTGTGATCGATATGCACTTTGCACTTTTCCCCTACCAAGTAATGTCTCCACAATTTCAAGGCATGAACTACTATTACAATTCTAAATCATGGACTCGATAGTTCTTCTCATACAGCTTGAGCTGACATAACACTTACACTATCACCAGATCGTTCTACATTGACACATACCTAAGTCCTTTAATTGAAGCATCTCTATAGTTCACAAACTCTTCCCCATTAAGAGGTAAAGATAATACTAGCTGTCACAAGCTTTTCCTTCAACTGTTGAAAACTCTACTTATATCTATCATCCCAGTTAAACTTTACCCCTTTATGCATCAACCGAGTTAAAGGTGCTACTAACCTTAAGAACCCTTCTACAAACTTCCTATAATACCCTACATGCCTTAAAACCTTTTGATCTCAGTTACCATTTTCGATTTTTCCCACTCAACAACTGCCTTTATCTTTTCTAGATCCACTGATATACCTTTATTGTTTACAATGTGACCTAGGAAAGCCACTTGATCCAAGTAGAACTTGCATTAGCTAAACTCATCATACAGTCTCTTTACTTTAAGTTTACATAGTACAATCCTTAAATGTTGCTCATGCTCTTCTCTGCTCTGAGAGTCTATGAGAATATCATCTATGAAGACTACAACAAATCTATCTAGATACTCTTGAAATACTCAGTTCATGAGGTCTATAAAAGCCGCAAGTGCGTTAGTGAAGCCAAACAGCATAACTAAGAACTCATACAGCCCATATCTAGTTTTGAAAGCTGTTTTCTCTACAATCTACTACTCGTTGCCCTCTATAACCCCAATAAAAACAGAAACCCTGATACAGAAGAGTCGGCTGTTTGGAGTCCTTACTGGCATGCTCGGTCTTACCACAAAGAAAACAGGCACCTAAAGTCCACTTATAATCTACAACATCATGTGGTCCATAATAACAAGTGCACCTAGCTGATACTAGTACGAATAGGTAGACTGGCACTAAGGCTAACCATGTCATCGGCTTAAGTGGTACAAATAGTAGTCTGCCACCCTCCTTGATCATGTTGCTCACCTAAGTCTCTTGAATTACTCTAGTGGTCCATAACTCAAGATAGGCCTCTTACCTAAGGCCTTTCTCTCTCTACAGTCCAGCAACTCTTCCTTTCTTTTCATACCCTACTCAACCCTTTTAGCCTATTCTATTATCTTAGCATAAGTACCTCTGAACCCTACCATTATCTCTTGCAACTTAGGTTCTAAACAAAAAATAAACTATCTGGTGCACAACCTTTCATCTCTTTTGATTAGTTCTGGTAGGAAATAAGCTAGGCGGTTCAACTCTGCTTCATAATCTAACACTATTTTGTTACCCTGTTGTAAGGTGTAATATGCCAGCTCCATCTATTCGTGAGTACTATTGGGGAAGAACTGGTTAAAGAATAACTATTTAAACTCTTCCTAAGTGATAGGACCAGTTACATTTTAGTTTATCCAGAGAGTACTCTCCTACCACTAGGTTACGGAACCTTTCAAGAAAAAAGTAGTATCAATCACCTTCCGATTATCTAGTATTTCTACCATAGCAAAGGACTTCACCTCGGTCATCCATTCCTCAACTCCCACTGGATCATTCAACTTGGGGTGACAGTCTCGAGTGACCTTTACGAACCGATCATAAGTACTCCCACCGGTACAACCTCTTGTACTACCATCAATGGCAATCTATCTCTCTTATTCCAAGTCTTTGCATTCGCCTATAACACCTATATATCCCTTCTAACCTGTTGCTACTTCTACACCAACACCCCTATCATAACATTCATCAAGTTTAGAACTTAAGTAGTAGTTATTGTATCTAAACCCTATCCCTAATCATATTGTGCTGGATCAAGTATGGGGTAGGCATGCCTTAGGGAGGATAGGTTTGGTCTTGGCCCTAAGTCTAATAAGCCAAAGGCTGGCCTTATATAGTTGGCCCTAGCTGGTGATGGGGGTTGCTACTGTCACGAACTGAGGATAGTCTAGCTATGACAGATGTTGTATACTGTATAAAGAACCCCTGATTGGTTACCTTTCCAATCAAGAACTCTTCACACAATATACAAGGCTCATAACATACCAACTTCCTAGAAACACACAGATTCGAAAGCTATCATCATGTAACATATTTATATAACATTTAAACTATAGAGTTTACAGCAAGCAGTAATTTAGTACATCTAGGTCTATATTACTAACAAAACAAAAATACATAAGTAAAGGTCTACATAATCAGTTCTCTCAACACACTGGATGGCCCACTCTTGCCCAGGTCTCCAAGCTAACCTATGGCATCCCCCAGCCAGCCTCAACGAATAAGCCATCCTATAGCAAAAGTTTAAGGGGGTGTAAGCCTAACCTTAGTAAGCGAAACTCTCAGTCATACTACAAGCAAGTTATCAATACTTTATATTCACGCATATGAATGAATGATTAAATAGAATGCCAAACGATACGTATAGTTAACTAGTTAATATATGCAACTCAGATTTAACACCCTCCGAAGTTAGGATTAGAGTATACATGGCATTAGTCAAATTCTAGTATTATACTAGAACTTACTTTACTACAAAACTCCATATTCCGTACTTAAATCAAATAAGTCCTTTATTTTCATAAAACCCAAGTTCTAGTATAATCATAAGTGAGCCCCCACAGTTCATACTCATCCCTAAACGGAGGCCTCTAAACTCGACCTTTAGCCAGGTGGTTAGCGCCTCTAATGCCTAGTATTCCTATAAGCTAGGGTAACATCATTTTGTATAAGTGTACCATACAGAACCAATAAATTTATAAAAACAACCCCCGAATGACCTTTCTCTACCTTCGTGTAATGTGACAGCCGAAATTATGTCTATACAATGCATGTTAATGCGTATGCCAATTTCTTCTTATAAGCCGAGTATAGTTAAGTCCAATTATGATGTAACCACCAAATAGTACACACAATCATTATTTATACTACCATGCAACAAACAAAGTATTATTTGTACTTAAGGTAGATTCACAACTCAGCACATAATAACATTCACAAGCATTTCCCAACCCCACATAACAATCAATTAACAATATCATTTAAGTCCACTATCTGTAATCACATACAAGCATGGAATTATAGAGTAAATACTCACTTGGCCATGACGACTCGCTCTAGTCGTAGTAATCGACCAAAAGATCATCACCCGTATCAAGATCACCTAATCATTATGACATAATAACGATAGTAAGTAATTGAATAAACTAATGATTTTAGATATCTATTTACCTAATTCCACTTAAATTACTATCGATTTTTATTTGATTAAACTTTATCACTAATTGTATATAACTTTTTCATTCTATTTCTGATATTTACGAATTTATAGTCGTTTTTCATCGTTTTCAAACGTACGTTCACATAGTGATATCCGTTTTAGACGTTAAAACTCGTGTTTTATGATATAGACTAAATTTATTGAAATTCTAACTAGTGAAGCTTAATTATTTTTATTGGCTAGTTTTATATTTTATTTTAGTAGTTAATGATTCCATTAGCCATTAATTCTTACACTTAAATGATCTTATGGTTTACTATTTTAGAGGCTTTTGTCATTGCTTATGTCATCAATTGCTTATGTCATGACTTATGTCGTCATTTGCTTATGTCATAACTTATGTCGTCATTTGCTTATGTCATGACTTATGTCATCTAATTAGGTCATTGCTTACATCATCCATTACAAATGTATTCTTATCCTTATGTATTCATACACTTTATACATACGTTATATATATACTTGTACTTCTGATAGACTAATATATATACTTGTGTACTTATACATATACCAATACACATACGGTGACATACATATTTTTATATATATTTTTGTATACCTAATGTTCCCTCTTAATAAAACTTCACAAATTTTATATTTTTGCACTTTAAGGATATATTTAACAAGGTATATATATGTATAGTTAGTACATACCTCATTTTAAGTTATATACATAATGGGTACTTATGTACAAGGGTCTTCATACATTTATTTATCAAGTGTACTCTTATATACACATACTTAAGCATATATACATGTGTTCTTCTTCCATTTAACAACATATATGTACATATCACATAAGATTCCTACACTAACCTAACCTATTCATCTAACTACTAAATAAGATCGAAAAATACACAATAACATACCTTTCTCTTACTTGAAATATAAAAAGGAAAGCTAGTATATATATGTTATTGGTTTATGTTGGTAAGTAGAGTTGTGAAAGTGAAATTTGGAAAGTTGAAGGCGACAAAGCAAAAGGAAAGCTCACGATTTGGGAATAGGGGAAAAGAGTTTTGTTTTGTCTTGTTTTGTGTCTTAAAAAGATGAAAACCAGTAGGGTCAATGGTGGGAGGAAGTGGACGACAAAGGAGGGGTGGAATTAGAAAAAAAAATGAGCAAAAAGTTAAAGAAAAGGAAGGAATTCTCTAAATGACAATGACATTTTGTTGACTTTTCATCATGTTGACTTTAGTTAACCTTTGACTTGGTCAACATTTCAAAATTATATGTAATCTAAGTGTACATAATAAAGTAATTAGGGAGAATTAGGAAAAAAATTAAGGAAATGAAAGGAAATATGGGGTTTAGTAAAATGATTAGTAAGGATAGGTAATGAGATCTTTTTCTAGGTGTTTATATCCTATATACATCATTTAGTAGGCCACTTAATGTAAGTATCATGAAAAGTGTCATTAAGGATACTAATACTTACTATATATAGTATAATCATCAACTAAGCTCTTAACTCTATATAATACTAACCTAGTTATATACTTAGAAGGTAAATGTGATCTATGATGCAATATCTTAGTTTCTAAAAGATTACTTTAGTATTATATTTATTTATGAATGATTGAAAGTTATCTTTAATCTTTTACTAATGATTTAGTATAATACTAAGGTTATATTATCAATTAGGGTTTTAGGGTAAATTATGATGAATTAGTGCTTTTATATCCTTAAAGTTATAGTTTTACGGTTTTTATCACTTTCGAATGAAATCTTTAGTGTTTACATACATTTAAGGTAGAAAAATTTTATACGCGATTGATTAGTTATTTTAGGTTTTTCACTTACACTAACCTTGTCAACTCTTATGAATATCTAATATACTTGAGTTTACTTCAGATGTTAGGTCGAAAAATTTAGAGATTTACAACTACCCTTGAGGTGGCAAATTTATCATAGCTTTGTTTTGGTTTGGTAAGGGGATATAGTTTAGGTTGGCATCCTTACCACCCTAAGGACTAGTAGAAGAGCTGGAGGTAGCACAATGTCTAAGCATGCCACAAGAAAAGAACACATGATCAAAGTTAAGTAAGTTAGTTTTGAAGAAAGGAATTAAATAACTTAAATATACTACAAGCACTAGAAAGGAAAGGATTACTAAGAACTTAATAAAATAAACTACTTCAAGCACAACTCAACATAACCTGACATGCTACTCAACCATCAATACCATCAAATTAGATCACTTGATTCATAACTTATTTCCTTTATGGTTTAAACTTAAGTTATCTATGATTCAGATTTTAAACCTAAGGCTCTGATACCACTAAAGTTGTACCACCCTAGAACTTGGGATATTGTAGCCTGTCATGAAGTTGTTTAAGTTCTTTTTCCCAAAAAAGTCCTGCTTCAAAGTCCCATGTGTTCCTATAATCTATTGACATGTCAAGCATCTAAAATCTACATATACATATCTCCACACACTTTAATCATCATTTGGCACCTATATTAACTTCTAAGTAACAATTCAAGGATATCTTAAATACATCCACAATTCACCAATACATATATATATATCAAAATCATACAATCCCTTATACAAAAGGAAAAGATTTAACATAACTCAATGACATTGTCTTAAAATACCATTTATTAAAAAATTCCACATCTCATAACTCAAAATCTTGCTAACCAAATATTGCCAACAAAATCAACTTAACAAGTCTTGGGTGACTTCTTTAGACCTAAGTAACAGCAAAAGTATATAAAATACCATCCATCTGATAAAAAAACTCCACAAAAAAAGAAAAAATACGACTCTAAAATAGCTACACTAACCCATCTCCAAAGACATAATCATAGTGATCATAATAGTCAACATCTTCACCAAAGTACCTATACTCACTGTAGTCCTCATAATCACCAACACCAATACCTACATCAAAAACATTAAAATCTAGGGGGTGAGCAAAACTCAATATCGGTTGTCAGGCACAAGCGCATGATCACACAATAATGCCTAAGTATACACACATTAACTAAACATTAAAACTAAATGAAAAAACTACCAGTTATTATCTTGTTTAGGTCTAACATGCATCATAGTTTCAGCATCTCAAAACTTAGAGTAACATATGACTCTGACACAAAATATATAATATACATATGAGTATTAGTGTTAGGTCCTTGCCAATACCCTAGTAACCATATAACATCTTAAATCTATCCAGATTATTTCCTAGCAAAACTCCAATCAGGACATCGTTGTACAAGGATCATCATGGTGCCACCTCAAGATCTAGTCCTCTTAGTCCTTTAGGCCCAGCTAAGCACAAGCAGCACACTTATTTAAGCCAAGTTATTATTAAGTTCATTTAGTGATACTAGTCCTATACATACAAACAACATACAACCCTATACCTGAATGTAACATCTACTCAGAAACTGAATCACAAGTCTCACAACCTATTCAAAAGAGAAACACCACACTTACTCAAATTTAGAACCAAATTAACAATATTCTCTATCATAACAACTCAACAGACTTAAGTTTACCTAGGAAACACATAAGTAATTTGGGATCACTAGGTTATTAGATTGTTTTGTAAACTATCCAAGTGATAATTCTTGATTAGAAATGTTTAGGAAAGGGTTTAGGATTAATAAACACCTACGAAGACCCCAAAAGGCTCAAAGGAAAGCTATTACAAGAAACAGGGGTTGGGCTTCTAAATGCTAGTTTATCTATCATCCAGTCGAAAAAGTATGGTCAAAACCTTGGCGTTTAGATGCTGAGGGGGATGGTGTTCAGATGCCTACTACAATCTGTAGAATTCTGCAGATTGCAGCAATGCGATTATCCCCCAATAATAACCCCACTCTTCATCAATTCGTAATTCAACACTCCTAAAATGATATGTTGACCACTAAACAACTCCAACTCGCTCAAAACGAAAACCAAAACACCCTCACAATTACAAACTCATCCTAACACTAACATCATTCAAACACAAAACAATGAAACCACAAGAACAAGGAGCGAATCAAATTGTACCTGTTGCAAATTGATTCTAGTGTGTCCATCATCGCAAGAATACCATAGG
Organism: Lumnitzera littorea; assembly: GCA_024138015.1. NCBI lineage: Eukaryota > Viridiplantae > Streptophyta > Magnoliopsida > Myrtales > Combretaceae > Lumnitzera > Lumnitzera littorea. The sequence continues at coordinate 43,617,496 of JAMXBB010000008.1, read as the reverse complement.
ACATGTATTGGACTGCCCTATGATCATTTTGCCTATTGCCCTATGCGGACAAACAAGATTCCTCAAAATATTTCACTAGAAACTTGATAAAAGCATCATACACTAGCTTACCTTATGGTAATCCGCCTTTGGAAACGTTTACACCACATGAGATCCACCGCAAAACACTCGAGAAGGTCACATAAATTCATGCTAGAGGCTATCTTACGCAAAAAAGGGAGTTTTCCAATAAGAAACCGCAAGAAAATTCCCGATAAGAAACCACGAGAAAAACACGATTACAAGACATGGTAATAGCCTTACCTTTGATCCCTTAACCTATAAACACTTAAACCTTGATGTTCTAGCTTTGTAGTTTCAAAAACGTGCGAAAACACTAGGGTACGGTTGTTGCACATGAAGGGAAATAGAGTGAAAAGGGTTTCCAAAAACCGTAATGGCTTTTTATATAATTAGAGTTCGCTAACATTTTCCTATACCTATAATACCCTCTGCTAGAGTTGTTATTACCAAGCTTACCCTCATATTATAAAACCTCTTATTTTTATTTTTGTATCTAATATCTCCTTTTTTTATTTTTAATTCGGGTTTTACAAGTTAAGAAAGAGGAAAATTGAGATTAGTTCACCTTGTTTGAAATTCCAAATATGTCAAGATCTTCTTCTTTCAATAGCAAGTAATGACCACATTTGCTATAAGAATGAAAACTCCATGAATGATTTTAATTAGAATAATCTCCAGCAGTTCAAAGTTATTCAAATTAAAAAATTAAACCTATTTTAAATCAAGAACCAGGGACAAGATCAAGACTACATTTCCTCATTTTTAAAATGTAAAGATTATTTCTAGATGATTGAGTCCGCTACTCTTGGGAAAAGATCAGTGAACACGTGGAGAATATTATGGCTAATGACCAAAAGTTGCTCATTCATTCAAAATTAAAATCAAGACAATATAACACGAGGAGGTGCTTGCACAAAAAGAGATATGGCTTTCTTCATTGTATAAATGACAATTTGTTTTCCTAATCTACCTTTTCTAGTCGTTATCAAGGGTCTATATAACTTAGAAGAATTCAAAAATCGAATACAAGAAAACTAATACTGCAAGTTTCTATGAAATATCGTTCAAAATTTTCATACCATAAAAATTAACGATAATTCAGAGGAGACACTTGGACTTGTGAATTTGACATTTGTATTTTTATTTTGTGCTTACTATTACAAGATCTACTTGTATTATTTCCTTAGTGTTTTCTTCAAATTCTTGAGATCTCTATAAATTTGTGTTCAGCAAAAGTTAGGACATAGAGTAGAAGATTTGGGTTGTAATCTCTCAATTGACTTGTTCGTTTAAAGTGAATAGCATTTAGTGTGGAATACTAAATCCCTGACAATAGAGCTAAAAGAGTATAGTAAGAATAAAACTAAAGCCCTATGAGTCTCTTGTCCGATCTTCTCTTATTTAATTTTCATGCATATTTTATTTTTCATTAATTGTTTTTTTCTACATTCACCTCTTATTTGCTAAGTAATCAAGGGGGTTTCAATTTTTGTAAAAAGTTTTAGATTTTAACAAAAGTAAATAATTGCAAACCCCCCAAACAACCCCCCACCTAAACTTGGCCAAGGGTCAATTCCGAACCGTAAACCGACTCAAAAGTGGGCGGATCGAACCGCTCTGGTGAACCACCGGGCTTTAAAGACCTAGGCAGTTCGGGAAGATAGAACTGTCCAATCCGATAAGTCACGAATGGTCGGGGCAACCTACCATTAAACCTACGAGTTAGCTTAGCCGGTTCACCCTCTTAAAAAAAAAATAAAAAAGAAAGTGAAAGAGAATAGAGAGGTTATTAAGTTGAAAAAAATAATTTGATAATATTCAATAAGTCATTATATATTAAATCTACTTTATTTACAATGGTGAAGGACAATTTTTTTAAAAATAATATCATCAAACTAATGATAGATAACTAATTATAAATTAATTATGTGTTAAGAATAGATAAAAAGTTCAATTGCAGTTAATATAAGTCATTTTTATAAAACTTATCAAATATTAAATATTTGAATATGAGAAAAAAAATAAAATTTAAGGAAAAAATAAAAATGTAGAAATTAATTAACTAAATAAGAATAAATTAATTTTTAGTAAACTTAAAAAAAAAAAAGAGAAATGAGATCATATTATTAAAAATTATTAATGTATTAAAAAAAAGAAATTAATAAAAAGTTAAATATTAAAAAAAAAACGATTCAAGGGCCTCAAACCGATCCTTGAACCACCGGGCCTAATAAACTGGTCCAAAACCGTTAGCTCACGGTTCATCGTATTACTGACTTGTGAACCGACAGTTTAAAACCGGTGCCTACCACTATCCCTATCTTAATTGGTTACTTAATTTAAACCTATATCTTTGAACTACTGATGAGGTGTAAATAGGTCCTTAAACTTTCAAGATAAGATAACTCGTATAACTTTCAAAAATATAACAATAAATTCAAGATTGTTGACAACTCCAAAAGTAAGGAGAATTTAGCAGCAGACTGGCTCTGCATTTGTATGCATATTCAAAAATTATAGAAATATATAGTATTTGAAAGTTTAAAGATCTATCCATATACAATCAATAGCTTAAAGGATATATTTGTAGCTTATCTTTAAGCCAAAAAGTCTATGCAATGCACCTTAGACCACATGCGACGGATGTTCCTTAGCTCAATCTCTAAAGCATAAGAAACGGGTGTTGCATTCCTTCTCCAATAGCTCATGTCCCTTATGCTAAAAACTTCCTCTGTGAAGGAACGTTCAAAAAAGCTGCTTTTTCAATTTTTTTTTTTTTTTTTAGTTTTGATTAGTTATAATGTATTATCAGGATCCATAAAATCTTCAAAAAAAGTGCGAAGAAAACTTTTATAAAAGTATTTAGGAATGGATTGATGAGTTTTTTAAAAAAGAAAGTTTCTTAATATATTAATATGGTACTTTAAGGATTTAAAAAGAGTTCCTTTACATTAAATATAATCTTAGAAAGCATATACATTGCGTAGCAAAACTAACTATATCAGGATTAGAAGGCCCTTGAACCAATTATTGCAAAACTAAAAAATGGACAAAAAGCTTATGTGTTTGGCTCCGAAAGGGTCCTTTATATTAAACATGATCTTAAAAAGCATATACATTACGTAGCAAAACTAACTATATCCGGGATTAGAAGGCTTTTGAACCTATTACTGAAAGACTAATAAAATGGACAAAGAGCTTAGTGTTTGGCTCTGAAAACGAAGGTTAGATGGAGCACAGCCATGTATATAGAAAACAGAAGGTTACATCAAACTTACGTGTGTATAAACTTCAAACCCTTATGCACATTATTGGAACTCTCCTGACACGGACATTTTAAATCCCTTTCCATAATGGAACCTTACGCAAACAATGAAACAATACATGTATGACTACCCAAATATGTGTGTCCACACACGTAAGATTTTCATACAATTTCATTGTCAAATTGTCAATATTTTGTTATGAATACGACTTCGTGAGCGAACCCCAATTACGTAGGCTTCAGTAGAGTTACGTAACTCCCATCACACGTAAAATGTCCTCTACATTTCAACTTTAATTCTGTGTGGCCATTAATTTCTCTAAAATGGGCTCCATCTCAATTAAGTCTTCCACCCCTCCTGCTAAATGGTGTCTCAAATTCACAACAAATATGTAGATTCTTATGTGTAGTGTATGTTCCAATATGTGACACGAGATTTTACTAAATCTTTTGTACACCGCAAGAAAACTAAGCAATAGGGGCTATGAATTACTAGCAGTTTATAAGTAATTATTAAAGTTGCCAATTTATACTAGTCAATCTATTTTTAATGAGTATGCCTGTACCAATTTTTTTAATTTTTTTTTGTCTTAATGGCAACTTGTACATTAAGTGCACCTTTTAAAATTTGTAATATAGAAATATTTTGTTATCCTTGTACTCTTAGCACCTTAAACCACGACTACTTACCCGCGGCTCCAAGGGCACTAGATATACTATAATAGCAAAGTAAGTATTCGTCAATGGTTCTTTCTATTGTAAATTTTGAAAAGTATCAGTAATGTATAAATTATAACTACAATAAAAGAAAATATTGCTCTAAATACTAATTAAAAATGGAATTGTTATAGTAAATTCGCACCTGCAGCATTCCTCATAAAATATAGTTCCAATTGCTCCAATATGTTGTGAAACTACAAGTAATAATAGCCCATTCACTTTATTAAATACAATAGAACTACAGTGTAATAGTTATTACTAAGTAATGTAATAAAGTTGTATTAAGTTATGAATGAATATTGGAATATTATTTGTTGATCTCTGTAATAGTGTAGGTACGAATGCAAAGGTCACGTAAATATTACGTATAAAGTTACGCTACATATGACTAGGAAAATGACTTAAATTATATGTATGATCAAAAAAGAAGTGTAGAAAAGAAAAGTAGATGATCTCAATAAAGCACTAATGCTTGTGGTGATAGGTAAAGGAGCCAAAGGGTATCAAACTCCATAGTTGATGAAGAGCAAGATAGTATTCTTAAAATGTTTAAATATTTGATCTTTCATAGTAGGAATCCAGCAAAGTAATGATATCTATGCCAAGATGTCTGTTGTCCAAATAAAGAGAGAAATGAGTATTTATAAAAGTTGGCCATTGATCTTATCCATAAAATTAAGATGTTGAACAAGCCAAGATCAGTCCCTTCTCTTAATAGATCCCCTATAAGTTCCTTTAGATTTAGGCCCAATGAAAACCTTATCTTTAGTGTGAGTTAATATTAAGAAAGGTTGGATTGAATGAGCCAATTCAATGAACTCTATTCTAAACTCATTATGCAAAAACTCCTTTGATCATCCCAAATATTTAAACTTGACTCTAAACCTTGTTACATTAGTTCAAAGAATCAAACACAATCAATTAATGAAACCCAAACTTGAATTGAGCCTTATACAATCTTATTGAGGATATTCTAGGGAAAAAAATTACTTTTAGTATTGAATAGCTATTAATAGATATGACTAAGGAATGGCTATTCACTATTTTTTTTTTTATAATAGAAACTTCTTATAAAATTACTATTACAAGTTTAAAATACCAATAAATGTTGACATAACTCTTTTTATAAAAAATAAGAGAGGAATTGAATTATTATTATGGGCTAGAGCTTTATTCTTTGGCTCCTTCAAAACAAATGAAAGCCAAAAATGCGAACGATTTTCTTGTCTTTTTGAACAAATTAATAACATTTGACTTAATAATTTTCACAGGCGGCGAGGTGCATGTTCATGATTTGAATCGCAGAATACTTTATTTTAGGAAACCACCTCTGATACCCTAAAAAGTAAACATCAAGTATAAGCTATTAAATGTGGAAGTCATTCATATGGGGAAAAAATATCATCTGTTTTAGCTTCATCCACCTCGAAGGTCAATTAAATGATAGATGGACGCATCTAGATTTAAATTTAGATCTGGGCATAGTTTCGAACCAGATCAAAACCATCAGTTTGCGGTTCCCCATGTTAGAGAACCGCAACAACCCACCAAGGCCAATTCTCAGAACCGCTGGTTCCTCATGGATGGTGGACCCATGAACTTTGTAAACCAATTTTCTTTATATTTTCCCTAAAAGCAATCAATTTCTCAAACTTCCCGAAGTAATTTACTTAAAAGAAAAAAAAAACCTTAAATCTTTAACTTAAAATAAATTAAATTTTAAACTAAAAAAATTGAACTCAAAAACCTCATACTCTTTAGCCTATTTTTTTAAGCAATTGCCAAGGATATTTTTTTTATCCATACAAAAGTACATATTGAATTTCAATATTAGTAATGTAAGATAAAAATCTAAAGGCTACAAAGAATATTAAAAGGCACAAGATAACCTCACACTATTGAGGAATGAGATTTTATCAAACTATACATACTTTAAAAGGGATATCTATTCCTTGTGTTTGTGTTGTGAATGGGAAAATTCTACCTAATTCACATGAAAATAGTTGAAATTTTTAATATAGTTTAGTTATATATTTTTTATTTCTTTTTTCTTACTATAAAATTTTTTTTATACTATGATTATTTTTCTAATTTTTCTCCATGAACCATCCTTAAATTTTAAACTCAAAATGAATTGAACTTTAAACTGTAACAAAAATAAATAAACAAATAAAATTGAGCCCAAAATCTTTGTAGTCTTTACTATAGGTGAGTAGGTAACCCTACCATAGAAGGTACATACCTAGATCCTACTCAATCATATAAGTTCTGGGTAGATAATTATGGCCAAAGGGTAGGTTCTAAATAGTAATTTCTTAGAACTTATTTTCATAAGATAAAGTAAGAGTAAGAAGTCAATATACCATGTACCCACCTTAAAACTTGTATTTTAAAGCATATATGATACAGTTCTAAGGTCCCCATTCAATAATAATAATAGAATAAAATTAATAAATAAATGATATTATCTCATCAAAAGAAAGTAAAGTCCAGCCTATTAGAAACCCTAAACTAAACACTTGTTAGTCCCTTCCTTTTTATTTTTCTTCTTTAGTCTTTACTCTATCGTTGTTTTCTTTCTACTACTTCTTTTGCTAAATTCATCATCTAGTAAAACTTGTTTTCTATAGTTAAATAGTTTCTTTCTTTTATGTTTAACAAAAGATTTGTTATTATTGCTAAAGCAAATTTTTATTTTCTTATAGTATAAGGAAACTATTTTATTGATACATGTGCCTTAAGGAAGGAAAAGTATTTTAATTTGAATTTATGTTTTATTCTATTTTCTATGTTATGTCTTCATTTTCTCATGATTAATTATTTAATCATATATTATCATCACATCTATAATTATTGAATTATATAATCTTGTGAATCATTTATTTACATTTTAATAAACTTTATAGATCCAGCATTAAATACAATGTTTGTCGCTTTCATTTTTAAAACGATGTGCTTATTCCCTTAAATATCTATATAATGTAATTATTACAAAATAAATATTTTATTTACACAAAAAATATTTTGTATAATATTTTCCTAAAAATTCATCCATGATAATAATGGTTAAAGAACCATTTAAGGAAAAAAAAAATTATTCGAAAATAAACCTCCATGTACTTCATTCATTAACCTTATTTGAAAAATTAGTTAAATTGAGCAATTACTTTTGTAAGAAAAGCAATCAAGTTTATTTTATATTTCAAAAAAAAAAAAGTCATATTAAAATTTATAAAGAAGAAAAAAACTATAGGTTTTAGAGGGTACAAACAATCTACAGTGCACAGGTTAGTTCTAAGGCTCCATAGGGTAGGCTACAGGTCATAAAGTTTTAGAACCTGTACCTATAGGATAAAGTATCAATAGAGCCCTATACCTTACCTACCTTATAATCACTCACCACTAATCTTTACCATATTATTTGACACAGCTATCAAGGATATGAATTTATTCATACACAAATACATATTGGATTATAGTATTTACAATATGTGAACAAAAACCTAAAGGTTACAAAGAATGTCAAAAGACAAAAGTTAGCCTCGAATTATTAAGGAATGGTAAAAGTCTATATGTGCCAAAATATACGTACTTCAAAAGGTATATTTATTCTTGATGTTATTAATAGCAACTCATTAAATGTTGTGAATGAAAAATAATTTTTCCTAATTAACATAAAAGTAATTTAAATTTCAATATTGGTTGATTAAATATGTTTTATTTCTTTTTTCTTTCTATGAAACTCGAGTCTGTAAACAAGCAAGCTAGATTCAAGCTCGTTCCCAGTTTAGAACCAAATCATGCCTAAGTTTAGATACATCAAGTGGCATCTACAAATTGAGAAGAGATACATTAGTTATCTGACAACGATATACATGAATTGTTTTCAAATGCTATAATGAATTATCTTCTTTGTGAAAAATTGGTTTGCTTTTGAAAAACTATCTGGTTTGGTTTTGTCTATTGATTCTATTAGATATCTCTCATGAATTTTAATGATAACAAAAAGAGAAGAACACTAATGAATCAATAAGTGTGCAGGGATTCAAAAAATTTTAAATTGCAAATTGAGGTGTATTAAAAAACTTATCCAAAAGGTTTAAATCGATTGAAAAAAAACAAGTCTGAAAATCTTTAAAGAGTGTTTCAAAAGCTTTGGTAAGAAGAACTATTGCAGCACTTGAGAAACTTGTTCAAAGACTTCAAAGAAAAGAAGACTGACAGTCTTAAAAAGGTTATTCAAAAAGTTGGTCTGGAAAAGTATAATCATTATTTTTGTTTTAGTACAAAATTATTTAAGACTTGTATTATTGTTCTCACTCATAATTTGCAAATTTTGTTTGTTGCTTAAGTGTTAAGAGAAGTTTAATTGTATTCTGTAGATCTATATTAGCCTAGGTTGAAGAAAGGCTAGATAGGCAGATCAAAGTGCAGTGAACCCTATGTGTGGCAGTTGCCTATAAACTTCTCATAATTTTGTTTTAGTAGATCAAGTAAAATAACACCAATGAAGTAGACCAGGTCCCCAACAATAGAGCTGAAAGAGAGCAGTAGATAGAAAACCGAAACTCTATAAATCTTCAACCTAATATTCTCCTTCCTTATCTTTTTTAATTTGCGTTATTTAATCGTATTGATTATTTGTGTGTTAAATTATTAAAATACTACTATTCACTAAATTAAGTTATTAAGAAAGGTAATTTTATTTTACAATGAAAAAGTTTTAAAAAGTTCAAAGATATTAATTCACCCGCCCCCCCTTTTGATATCTTATACGAGACCAACAAATTCAAACTACAATCCTAAGTTAACCAAATAACAAAAAGAAAATTAAGTAATTGAATTAAGAAGGATAATATGGTAATTTTACTAAAATAAAGTTACAAAAGCTAAGGGAGGTAAATATTAGGTCAAAATTTATAGCGGCACTAATACATGAAATTCTCTGAAATGCATGCTAATTCCAAATCCAATGCTATGCGTTCAATTTATTTCATTCTTAGTTTCTATCATCATTATAATATCATTTGCATATTGTAATCCAAAGATTACTTTAATAAAAGCATCATTTAATGGATGGACACATCATAAAAATAATCATCATGCTTACAGTCACACATATAATACATTACATATGTAGCAATTCAAGAAGAACCTACCCACCATAGCCTCATCATGATTAGTTGAAGTAGTTTAGAGGTAGGTTTAGATGGTCCAATGTGCTTATGCAACAATAGAAATGAAAAGAAGCACTTTCACTCAATAATTCTTCTAAGGTTAAGGGAACATACATCACTAAAGAGAATGGGCATTATGAGGGAACACATTTACAAGTTCGATATTATTTCCAATCCAAAACCTTAAAGTATTAGTTATTAGTATTCTCCACTTATATATCATTCACTTTACTCTTATCTTTCCAACATAAGATTTCCTTACTCACACTTGTATCCTTATAATCTTCCCTTTAAGTGTGAATCTCTTCCATATTGGGCTTGTATCTTCTTCTCTCTTGAGCACAAACCTTTTGTAGCTTCATCAAGTGCACATCAATTCACTCTATCAAACTTGCCTCTTGAGCAGCTTGCAACCCCCTTTCTTACCTTACATCATGGGTGTCACCTAAGTCACCACCACATAACTCTTCTTTCTATATGGGATGGCTCATACATGAGAGCTAAACTGTCACATTGATTTTGACTCATCCCAAATGAGCCATGGGTTCTTATACCACTTGTTGAGTTAAGGAAGTATTCATCACTAAGGAGAATGGGCTTTGTGAAGAAATACTTTCATGGACTTAGCACCATAACCAACCCAAAACTTGAAGTATTAAGTTATGGATCTTCTCATCTTATATATCCTTTTTTTAACTCTTATCTTTCCAATTTTCCTACCTATTCTTGTATCCCCACAAGTAATAATTTTTTCTTTAGATAAAGCATTAGTCATCATGTCTAAATCATTATCATTAGTGTAAATCTTCTTGAATTTCAAAGGACTTTGCCTAGCTCAAATATAATGATATATAACAAATATGTTTTGATCAGGAATGGGAAGTAAGTACTTTTACTAAGATGTATCATACTTTGACTGTCATAATATGAGCAAATTTTCTTACTCTAGACTTAACTCTTCTAAAAATTTCTTCATCTACAAGACTTCCTTCTAAGGTTTAATAAGTAGTAATATATTTTGCTACAGTAGTAGATAATCTAATACATTTCTATAATTTGGATTACTAAGACACAAGCTCCCACATAAGTAATCAAATAACCTGATGTAGACACCTTAAAATCAAGATCTCCTACTATATCAACATCCGTAAACCTTTCCAATACTAGTTTACTAACACCAAACTACAAACATAATCTAGAGGCGCCTTTGAGGATTGAGATTCTTAAGAATCCATTTAACTATAGTCCAGTGTTCTTACCTAGATTGGAGAGATAGTAACCAGCAATGCTAATAACATGAGCAATGGTTGGTCCAATGCATACCATAGCATACAATAGATAACCAACAACAAACGCATATAATACCTTCTTTATTTGTCTCACTTTTAGGACACTACTAAAAACTGTGTTTAAAGTAACCTACAAGTAGAGAGCAAACAAGTTTTGTCTTGCTCATGTTGAATCCCTCTAATACCTCTTCTAACAACCATGATTTTCGATTCTTCCTATTACATGTAATTGTCATATTAAGAATTTGGTGTGCGAGTCTTAAGTCTTTCATAACAAAAGACTTACTCAAATACATTTTTCAGATCTTGAATTTACTTACTTTCATAGCGAACAATCAACATATCATCCACATATGATAAAATAATGATAAACTCACCACTTCTTTCTTTACATAGATAGAATGGTTTGATGCAATCATAGTGCAATATCCCAAGTTTTCAAGCCAATACAATAACCCTAGGGTCTAAGCTCCTAAATTTATGTTGTTAAGCTCTGTTATCCGTTTTATTTCGAACTTCACAATAAGATTAGAAAAGTTAGACAAAGTAATTCTAATAAAATTAATTTCTCAAAATAAGCTATATAAAAAGATTAATTTAAGAAAAACATGAATTTATCGATAAAGCCAATAAATATAGAAAACGTAAAATTCGAACTTTTAGATATAATGAAATATTAGAGATAAATTAATTAATTTTCAAAAATAATAAATGAAGTTGAATTATATGTAATATATATATACACATTATATATATTAAATATATACATATAATAATAATAAATTATAAAAATAAGGGAAATTAATATAACATAATGGAAAATTATTAAAAAAATGAATGCATAAGTAATCAAATGATGTGGCAACTGACAATTAATTCGAAAATGTGACTCAACACCTAATTAACTAAAGAATGATACTAGCACCTAGGAAAATGGAAAATTGATATATGGCATATGCATGTCCAATTTTTATTAAATTAAGCAAACTTGAAAAAATATAAATAGGACTTGAACCCTTAATTAAGATATTTTAGAACTTTGAAAATGAAATGACACAATTTAGAAAAACTAGAAAAAATAAAAAAAATATATAACAAGAACTAGGGTCGATTAGTCTAGAGCGATTCGTATACTAAACCACAACCTAATTTAGAGTGACTTAGGGGTTAGAGAGAGGGTGGTGTGCTTGGATGTTTCAACAAGGTGAGCAGTTTGGTGGTGGCCGAAGGTAGCTAATTCAAATAAACCAAAATTCCACCCATAACTTATTTAATTTTCTAAAAATATTAAATATTATTAATTAATTATGAAATTTGGTTTATTAGGGTTATTTTAGGTGTAGATTTATGTAGTAATTTTATTTTAGTTAAATAATGATTGGAAATACAAGGTCCGTAAGAAAATACCATGTTTAGATGAAAATTAAATTAATTTTTATAAATATTAGATAATGTTGTTTCAAGCTCAATTTTTGTATATAATACACCTAATATATATATATATATATATATATTTAATTTTGGTAACAAAAATTTTTTAAATTAAGCATGTTTACTATTTTTTATAATTATTTTAAATAAAACTGCTAGTTTTACCAAATAGTTAAAATAATTAGTTTTTGATGAAATTAATGAATAAGCCCTACATGTTTTGACTTTTGGAAGTTTATAATGATATTTGGAACATTTAATGTTTATCTCACATATAAATTTATTTATTTATCCTAATTTTCTATAGTTTCAAGTTAAAACCACTATTTTTCGTAAAAATAAATAATAGCTAATTTAATGTAATTCATGGTCAATAATTAAACTAAATATTTTTGTAAGTCCATAGGATTTTTTATAAAATTAATTAGACTCATATACTATTTAATATGTATTTTCCTAATAAAAACCTATATATTAGCTCAATATGTAATACAGTAATTAGTACTAGTAAAAAATTTATCAAAATTCATGTAAAATGAACACTTTTGGATATAATAAGAGTTCTTGTCAAGTTTGGAAAGTGGGATTTTAGGACTTCTAATTTAGAATCAAAGCCTATTCAAGTCAATTACGAAGTTACGATAACATACAGTCAAGTCGGTAGTGAGAAAAAGGTATTTTTGGACTTAGACAATATTGATAGACTTGATTCTTAAGATATCTTAATAGTACTTGAAATAATGATCATAATAATGTAAAGTTTACTGAAATCAAATAAGAAATGAGTAAAACATGATCAAATGAAGTTTAAAAACATGATAATGAAAGCTAAGAAGAATTTAGGATCGACCCATACTTAATTTGAAGATTATGTTATATTTTCATATGTGTGATAAGTAAAAAGAGACCACGTCGTGAAGTTTAAGATTTTGTGCTATTACTAAGTTTAGGTAAGTAGATCTAACCTATGCTTGGAGTAGATATATTGCTACTCATAACACTGTATGCTGCTTAATAATGTGTAGATTGAATATGGATATATCTTGGGTGAACTAATATGCTACTATGGTGAATGCTAATGTAGTGATTTTAAACTACGATAGCTATTTTTTGGTTAAACTGTTATGCTACTATGTTGGGTATTGATGTAGTTTTTACAAATGATTGTACTAACTTAAAGAACTGAGCGATTGCTAACTCAATCTTCTAGGTGTTCACCTAAGTGAACCTTAACTAAGATGCTAAATTTCTACTAAGGAGAGTTTGAAAACTAGAGTTAGATAACTAAGTTAAATAAAACATGAAGACTGGCTATGTTGAATGATATTCCTCAATTGTTACTACACAGTATGGCGTAACATGGCATAAATGGGACCCATAGGTCAAAACTTTTCAAAACAAGGCTTCCAAGTAATTAAGAAAAATCGTAGCTTTATGAACTCAGTTTTTGGAAGCATATAGATTCGCATTGCCCAAACATCTTAACTATTTTGATAGTCAGATTTGGTATACTATAGTATGTAGTCTAATTTAGCCTTGTTGTCTCTTTGATTTGGTGAACTACAATGTATAATCTAAAGTTTATAAAACAAAGCTGAGAGTCTTACTCTTAAGTAGCTCCTTGTTGCCCTTTTTTATATTAGTAGAATATAGTGTGTAGTCTAATTTAGTTGGGGGTCTTCCTCCTAGGCAGCTCCTTATTGCCTAAAGGTTCTTAAATGTTATATCTAGATGTCCAGTTATATCGACTAATCGAATCAAAATTGGAAGGGCATAGGATATCGATATTGATATATGCCACATACATAAGTATAGCATGCTGCATTATTAGCGATAAATGCCCAGTTAAGCGAATGCATATGTGAAGTCGGACCTGTGAGTTATGATTGAAATGTTTTAGTTATGATAGAAATGTTTTAGTTATGATATTTTACATTGTATTGCTTGTTATCCACTCTCATTCAGCTTTAATAGCTGAAGGGATAAAATGTTTTATCCTTAGGTTAATAGCATCTTGAAGGGCCTAACACTTGGGGGAATGTCTACTGAAAGTGTAGTCGAGGTTAACAACTTTTGATGAAACCTGTACTAAGTCGAGAATCCTATTATTTTAAAAATGACAAAAGAAAAGGATTGTTCATGTTTTAATGTAAATATTATGTTGTACACATAAGTTGTAACAAAATATCCTACTAAACTCTAATGTAGCAACCCCTATATCACGTAAACAAAGTTGTCTTTTGATGAATGAGTAAGTTTATTTAAGCCTTTAAGAGGTATTTCTGTATGATGGTGCGTCATGTGCTTAGCCAATATGTAGCACATAATATATCCCCAATTAAGCATAAAAAAATCAAACTTCTTATACCACTACCTTAAGGCTTGTTTTAGCCCATACAAGCTCTTCTTCAACCTACAAACTATGTACTCCTTACCCTTGACTTTAAACCTTTCAAACTGTTCTATATAAATTTCTTCCTCCAAGTCACCATGAGGGTATACCATCTTTACTTTTAACTGCTTTATCTCTAAGTTCAAACTAGTAGATGTCTTGAGAACAACTCAAATAGAAGACGTCTTCACTAGTAATGAGAACATTTCATCTAAGTCGATGCCTTTTTTCTAACTGAATCCCTTCATTAGTAGTATTACCTTGCACCATATTGTTGTGGGTTATTTTCTTGAGTCTTCAATATGAATATCCATATATCTTTTAGAGGTCACTTACCTTTAGAAATTTTCACTAAATCATAAGTTTGATTTTCACATAAAGATTTAATCTCTTCTTGTATGATTTTTCCCCATTCCTTCTGCTTATGTAACATAGCCTCTTAATAACATTCTAATCATTCTTCTTTATCAGTATTACATACTTATCTAGACTGTATCTAGTAGATGGTCTTTACTTCCTTATGGATCTCCTCAACTCTATCTACAGATTAAGGTCATAGAGCATTACATCATTTTCAAATGAATCTTGTACATCTCCCCCATCATTTACAAAATTTTAAGGCATGCACATTGGTTCTACATTAATAGGGATCTAACCTAAGACTTAAACTTATCTATGTCTTCAATATTTTGATCTTCTACAAAGACTGCATCTTTGCTTTTAACAATTTTCTTCTTTACGGAATCACATAATCTATATTCATACTCATTACGTGCATAGTTTCTGAATTTGGAATTTTACATGAAATCATCATAGGATCTATAGATTTGGGTTGTATAATCAAGCCTTAGAATTATAAGTTTCTATAACTTATGTAAACTAACTTTCAAAAATTGTAAATATGCTTGCAATATTATTAAAAATAAAAAATAAAAACTTGACATTAATGATGGAATCAAAGAAGTTCAAGATAAATTTTAGTCATAATATAAGCTTAATATAAATAATTAAGTAATAAATCATTTTATAAATCCATAAAACTACAGCATAAATGGTAGTACTAGTATAAAACACTACAACAACCAATATGATAAGTGATACCAATACAAAACTAAAACAAATCATCAATTATCTTATTCTTCTCAAAACTACCATTAACTCTCCCATCACCATCATTAACATTGTTATTGCCATCACCATTGTCATTGCCATTACCATCATCATCGGTACTGAAATTGAAAGTTAAAGTTAGTAAGTTGCTTAAAACTCACAAGAAAACAATAAGAGCTTATGCCCTTGCAACCTTGGTAAATCCTTTGATCGGTCATGGTTTACCCTTTTAAGAGAAGTTAAAGGAGATTGGTGGGACTAAAGAGAGAGCTTGGTTCTAATGTGAGAAGCAGAGAAGCAAAGAAGAGAGCTTTATGATTTTAGGGAAGCTTAATTTACATTACTTTACTAATTAATGATTTGAGAACACAAAAATAAAAAATAAAAGAGGCCAAGAATAGTGTAATAGGCATACAGAAACTCAATTAAACTAACCTTATTCAACCAAAGTTATATAATATATATATATATATAATCACAAAATCAATTCTAGAATCACAATCTACTTATTCCGAAGTTTTAACTTATGATTCCATTAGGATTTTACATGAAAATAGTTTTATGCGGATTTTAATTAGAAAATGTCTCATAAAATCATAATATTATAGAATTGTAGAAGTAAAATTAAGATTTTGACAACTATTATCATATGCATACCAAAAATATATACTGCTTTAAATTTGCATCAAGCTTTACCATTTCATCCTTGGAAATATGTACAAATGCCTTATAACCAAATACTTGCAAATAATTATAAGAAATATTTTTACCTATCCATACTTTCTCTATGATATCACCATCTAAAGAATAAGAGGGAGATAGGTTAATCAAGTCAACTACTATCATCATTGCCTCTCCCCAAAATAACTTACGTAGCTTAGCATGAGACAACTTAATTATCTCTATAATAGCATAGTTCATCCTTTCTACAATACTATTTTGTTACAAGGCCTTTGGCATTATCTTCTTAAGTTTAACCCATGAATTTTATAGCAATCCTTAAAAGGACATCCATATTCACCACCATTCTATTCTTGGACATGTCAAGTGTCTTCTAGTTTTCCTTTCAACCCTAGTGCATAATTATTTAAACACATCTAATACTTGATCTTTGGATTTCAAAGTAAAAGTCCACAATTTTCTAAAGTGATCATCAATAAATGTTACAAAATAAATTGCACCAATAAGTGATCTTTCTTTCATGTAACACATATTTGTATAGACTAAATCAAGTATATGAGATTTCTTAGTATGTGGATGTCTATGAAATGCAACCTTATGTTGTTTATTAACAAGACAATCAAGATGAGTCTTTCGAGCATTTCGTTTCACATTAGGTAGAAGTTTTCTCTTGGCAAGTAGTTGAAGTACTTACTCATATGTATGCTATTTGTGCCAAAGGTCAATTGATGGCTCATCAATCATATTCACCTTTATTTTACTTAGTTTTGGTAACATTAAGTAAAGGGTGTTACCCTTCCTTCTTCTAGCCACAATCAGAAAGCTATTTGTGAGCTTACAATTACCTTCACTAAAATGGATTCTTTGCCCCTCATCAT
Organism: Lumnitzera littorea; assembly: GCA_024138015.1. NCBI lineage: Eukaryota > Viridiplantae > Streptophyta > Magnoliopsida > Myrtales > Combretaceae > Lumnitzera > Lumnitzera littorea. The sequence goes on along the minus strand of JAMXBB010000008.1, from coordinate 43,600,490 downwards.
TAAGCTTTCCTGTAGATTTAAGCATTAGAAAAATATCTAGAATGTGTATGATATCTCTAAGAATAAGTCTACAACTAATATTAATCTTAATATGTTCAATGCCAATAATGCCAATAATTTTAGATGTCCACTATTTCCTATTCCGCATTACTATAATCACTAGCGATGTAGGATAAGAAGAATTTATGATACAACGTCACATGAAAGAAGGTACCAAAGTTAATAGCCAATCATTATCATGGCATGAAAAACTAACATATTCATCATCCTAAGCAACAACAATTTCACCACCTACTACTACGGTTGTTGCATCTTCACCTTTTCTATTGCCTTTACTTTTAGCTTGCTTTGTTTTCCATATTATACATTCTTACTTTAGATGGTCTCGCTTATCAAATTGATAACGTTTAATATTTCTTCTTCTTGGTTTTAGATCTTTCACTAGATCTATCATATGACCATTTGGTATTGCTTCTTCTATGTCTTTCCTCTTTATTAGTAAAAAATATTCAAGTCTCAAAATTCATTCCTTTCTCTTCTTCTAGTCTCTTCATTCATCAAACTATTTCACTATTGCAAGAGTGAGCTTTCCTTTTAAAATAGAATTGCAAAACTACTAATAAATCCAGCAAATGGGTCCCAACCATTTTTATATTTCCAATTTACTTCTCTCTTAATTAAGGATTTTTTATGTAAGGTAGCATACCTTTCATATAGGGACTCCAATTTCCTCCATGAAATATCAACCTTGGTTTCTTAAATAGCATGACGATATACACCATGATCTACACTGTCATGTATAGCCTATAGTTTTCCTATGCATAATCACCGAATCTTAATCAAATTTATCCTTACACTTCACATCGTCATCTATTAAAGATGCATGTAGATTATTGCAATATAAAAAGCCTCTCATCATTGACTTGCAGATTAAATAACTTAGTGAATTTAATTTTATCATGGTGCCTAATGATTTTACAATTCTTATAACATTAAAAAAAAATTGCAAGTTTAGGTCTGATACATTTTGTTATGAAAAATGATACCTTACAGTAAAGTAAATAATAATCAACATTAGGATTTAATGTGGAAAACCTTAATAAAGAAAAACCATTGAACTGTGCAATGCAAAACTTTCACTATCAACAACTAATGGTTTATAGAATATCTCCTCATTTGTTATACTAATGGATAAATAAACTTTACCACAAACAATGGGTTTTAACAAAATCACTAAACAAACCAATTCATTAAATTAAGAAAACATAAACTCAATATGAACAATTGAAAAAGATTGATAAAAAATTTAAAAAAAAAAAAATAACCTTATAGTATTCCACACCACGAATCCAATGATTGAAGTCTTGATAGTTGGGATTCAATAAACCATCCAATTATGGATCCAAAGTCACTACGCCAGAATTCTTTTCCCTTCTCAAAGTTTGTAAGAACAAAATGAAACCTTCTTTTGGTTTCTTCAATTCAATGTTGACACGTGCATTGGTAAAGTGTTATTTCATCTTTTTCTTAGTCTTTTTTTCTCCCACCACCATAGACTCAAACCTAAAGTGTAGTCCTCTTTTTTTTCTTAAGAAAATATATACACATCTACACAATAAGTAGGTTTATTCTTCTTCTTATTGTTGTTTTTGTTGTTGTTGCTGCTGCTACTACTACTACTACTATTATTATTGTTGTTGTTGTTAGTTTTGCACGAGCCCATATGAGTTAGTTACAAACCCAACAACTTCTAACTTCTAATTGACTCCATTTGAGCTAGCTAGATTTGTAGTTTTGTTATTATTTTCATTACAATAATATCATGCTATTACACACCACGTTCATGTTAGAATAAATTTAAGCTGATACACGATGTACAAAAATGAAGTTATCATTCAATTTCTTACACCTCCAGCTTTTTTAACGAAGAAAGGGTATAAGGAGATTTTGGATCCAATTTTACTTATTATTAGGTGGCAATTCAAAGTTGTAGTTGCTATAAAACAATCAAAAATACATCAAGAATCTGTAAGAAGCGGTGAAATGTGAAGGTTCAAACCAACAAGTAAGATATTAAAGTTAGAGTTTGGTGTAATGAACTAATTTTTACACTTGGTGTAATTTAGAAGCAAAAGAAGTTTACAAAAATCATGACTTCTTGATATTTTTCCAAACATGCAATAGTTCCTAGGCGAAGATGGTAGTACCAGTCAAGTTAAAGAATTGGGTAGTATGAAATGGTTGTTTTAAGGTTTGAGTCCTTGTTAGAAATTTACTGTGCTAACATGAAGGAACAAGTATTAGAAGTAAAAGAGAGTGAGAAACATAATTAGAGGCAGGTTGAAGAGGAAATATTTTGCTTTGTCCAATCTAAGGGCAAAAGGGTTAAGGGCTTACTTTCATGTTCTTGTCATTGCAATAAAAAGAGCATGGAAGTATCCAAAAAGCATACAAAAAGATGGAAGTTCTCGAGTCTAACTTCCTAAGATAAGAGGGCTCTAGCATGGGGGTTGATTGAAACATCATAAGTATAGCTAGGGTAGGCAAAAAAAGATACTAAACAAAACTAATTCACAAACATACCTATACGAAACCTTTTTTTTTTTTTTTTTGGCAATTTAGTTTAGAAAATTGTCAAACCAAACTAAATTGAAAATTTATGATTAATTTGAGAAGATAAACCAAACCAAACCAAACCGTTAAATCAAAGCAATATGTTTTAAGAAAATACAGTAACATTTTTAATTGTAACTAAAACAACTATTTCATTGAAACATAACACTTACAATAATTTTTAGTTTACATTTATTAAAACATATAAGTATATAACTTTTATATTATTATAATTTATAAATTATATATATAAGTTGATTTAAATTAAGTATAGCTAGGGTAGGCAAAAAAAGAGATTAAACCAAACTAATTTACAAACATGGCTATACTAAACCAAATATATATATATATATAAATCGCAATTTAGTTTAAAAAATTATCAAATCAAACTAAAGTGAAAATTTATCATTAGCTTAGGAAGATAAATCAAATCAAACCAAACCATTAAATCAAAGCAATATGTTTTAAGAAAATACAATAACATTTTTACTTGTAACTAAAAGAACTCTTTCATTGAAACATAGCACTTAGAATAATTTTTAGTTTACATTTATTAAAACATATAAGTATATAACTTTTATGGATTATGGATAAGATCAGTTGTCAATAGACATTTAAAATTAGAGATATGCAAGTAAATTTTGACCCATAAGCTAACCCACCTAACTCATTTTCTAAACGAGTTTGAGTCGAGGTTTTTTGGCCTATTTAAAAAACAGGCCAAATGAGTCAGACCCGTTTAATATATTTATGCCTTTGACCCACGAGCTGACCCATTTAACCTACTTTTTAAATAGGTTAGGGTCAAGGTTTTTTGGCCCTTTTAAAAAGTGGGTCAAACGAACCTAGCCTATTTAACTTGCTTGCACACCTCTATTTAAAATTTCCTAATCACATGAATATTGACTTGATCAATTTCATAAATAAATATCAATACTTATTATTATTAAATGAATTTGATAGTTTTTGTGTGAGATTATATATTCTGCAAATATATTTCCTTAAATGATAAAATATCGTTCAATCCATAAACCAAACTGAATCAAATCAAAGTTTTATGGTTTAAAAGATTCCATAGCCTAAACCATATAGTTTAGTTTAAAGTTATAAAAAAACAAATCACATTTTTATACTTTAGATTGATTTGGTGGGAAAACCATACCTAACATATCTACACCTACCTTAAATATAGCAACTTTCTTTTACACATACATATATATTTATTTATTTATTTTTCAATAACATAGTATATAGCATTCACAATATAGATAAGGAATAAAATTTCTAATAATTCTAAAGATCTAAAAACAACTGAATCATAGGGTTATTTATAGTCCTAAGACCATAAAAATTGATAAGAAGATACAACAATTTCGAATAAGAAAGAGGCAAAAGAAATAAAATAAATGAAGATACATTTTTCTAAACTTGTACAAAAATTTTTGAAAGCTTGGTGCCTTCTAAAGATGCACAAATTTGACTTCAGAAAAAGTGCCAAGCAACCATTTGCAATATGATATAGTAAACTCAAGTTAGTCTTTATTGATATATTATGTGTCTCATAACTACTTATATACATATAGCTACAACCCTTCAAAGTTAAGTTTAAAATCTTGTTCGCACTTCTAATCACTGACCCTTTGTAATTTTAATCTTCTAACTTTTGATCGCCCTTAGGTTCTAACCAACTTCTGATTATTGCTCACCTCTACTCCTTTTAACTGCTTTTTCTTCTAATTCACTTTTGATTCTTCTATTTATATTTTTTTTCAATCCAAACACTCTAAAAACTGTAAGCTTGTCTCATATGCACCATTCACAATGTGAATTATATACACGTAAGAGATAATTTCAATAGAGACTTTTGATAAAATTTCACAAGTGAGTTCATATTGAGAATACATACATATACTAAAGAACTATTTTTATTACTTTTATATTTAAATGATTTATAGTTTATTCATAGTTCAAGTTCTAAAACTCGCTATTCTTATGTTTTGACCCTTGTATAAGTGTTTACATGATATTTGGGTACCATTTATCATATTTTGATGTTTCTCATTTACATTCATTTTTTCAATTATATTTGTGTCCGTAATTCGGTTTCAAGTCTATTTATCTTTGGTCATGATAAAATTGGAAATTTACAATTGTGATTATTAACAAAATTTCAGTTTTTATGAGTTCAATTTTGAGAATTAGAAACATCACTCCATCTATGTAGGAAATTTAAGATTCTTATAACTAAAGAAATGGTCCTTTTCTATTTTATCAAAGGCCATTTTCAAGTCTATTTTAATTTTCATTCGTCCTCCTAATCTTTTTTCCCTTCAAAAGAGTGGATGAGTTCATTAAAGTAATTACATTTTGGATGAAACTAGATTAATGAGGTATATTAATGTGCTTAAAAGCTCAATAGTCACCAAAACTTATCTTTGGTGATAGTAACCCAATGGGTTCTTCAATATATCAAAGAAAAGTAGGATGGAAGGGTCGATAAACATAGTAGCTTCCATGGAGTTGCTCAGAGGATATGATGCACTAATGAACACAACACAACTTAACACTTCACTTGATGTGACTCACAAACTAATATTAAGGTCTACTCTTCATTAATCTTAAGCTACCTGGCAAAATTAGATAAAAGTGTAAAGAAATTGTACTCGAAGAAAGATATCTCATAAGAACAATTATATTCAATATCTAAAAGAATGTAAGATGCCTTATTGCTACAGTAAAAGTATTATTTATAGTAAGTCCTTTAGGGCAACAATACAAATAAAGAAAATTACATAAAAGATAATGAAGAAGGAGATTCCTAAAATGTATGAAAAAGGTAAAAGAGGACAAATAACAAAAAGGGAATATAATACAAATATAAAAAAAGTAAGGACAGGTGGTGGCCTGTCATTAAGTTCACATTGGTAATTCTTGGGACATAGTAGCTAAGCTACAATGAAGTTGTGGTTGTTGTAGATGGATGGTATTCAGAACCACCAAGACAAAAAGAGGGATGCTACTATTCTATAAGTTGAATAAGTAAAACTCGGCATGTTGAAGCCTTGGCCTTGGTACTTGTCATGTCTATAGATTGGAGTTAAGCTCGATACGTAGTCACATTGTCCTTGACACTAAGCAAGTCAATGACTAAGCAGGGGTCCATGTAGAGAAGAATGCTTCCAAGCTAAGACCTCAAGGAATTCGCCTACTATCTTTTCGTATATTGGCGTTCATCTTCAGCTGGCTAACGTGAGAGTATCCTCCTCATGAGAGACTGTAAGCCTCCAACAAGTGAAGAGACCAAAGGTTGACAATCCATCGTATATCCATCCAATAATGGTTGCCATCTATCTACTAATATCTTTGTTACAAATTTATGTGACATAATACATAGTCTAATAAGTCTATACTCTTGGATGGTATTAGCCCATGCCTTTTTAGAACTGTTGATAAGTTATTTTAGACATGGGCCTCTAAGCCTAAGCCAACCACTTGAAAATATGGGTGAACTCTTAGAAGCCCAAATTGACCTCTAAGTCTAGTTCGAGTTCCCTACAACTCAGCCACCCATAACCAAACTTAAGCTAATCTTCTTATAGCTACACCAACCTTACCAAAGACCATGCTGAGTTACTAGATCCTTATTTAACTTGATTGAAATGGACCTTCGAGCTCCTTGGGATCTAGGACTTCAAGCCCAGCTCAGCAGAGCCTAGCCTATGAGTTCAAATAAAAAATAGGAAAGACTAGCTCTAAAAATAAGGTAAGTCAACAATTCTCACTAAACATTCTCTATGAAATTCAAAGTAGATCTTGGGATGTTGATCCACTTCCTAAAAGAGCTCAACCAATCTCATATACATAAGGGATTAGGCCTTATGGTGATAGATCTTATGGTCTATACACTTTTGCTATATTAGATTCCTTTCTCTCTCCAACCTTATTGATTTAGGAATTATAGAGGTTATATATACCAGAATACCCTCTAGTACCCCTTCCAACCTTGAACCCCCACCCCTCCGAGCTAAATTTCCTTGTTTTGTAGGAAACCAATTGACAAGCAATAAGAAAATGTGAGATCCTTAGAGGAGGTCTTTCTACAATGTGGATAGATCCCTTGAGAAACTATCAAAGAAAAATAATAGGTTAAGGGCATATTTAAAAGTAGGAAGGTTAAACTAATCCGAGTTGCTTAGTAAATATCACATACCGCTCTAACACTCATGACCAATGCCTTGTTGAATGTGACTCACCAATCCAAGATAGAGGGTTGCTCACCACATAATCTTAGTTAAGGGTTAATATGAGTTAAGGTTCAGTTCTCACAAGGAGTTTGTCTCATAGAGGAGAAGAAAACTATAAATTTTCAATAATTCAAGTGTAATAATCTGATTACAACAATGTTTATCACAAGATATTAAAACTTTCCCTGTTAGGGTTACATTCTACCATATATAATTACTAAAAAAGGTAAAACCAAGGTTACAAAGTAAATATAAATAAGGTAAATTGGTAAACATTCAAAAAGGGGACATTCATTTTTAAGTAGTGAGAATGCAAGTTATGGAACACATGGCATCCAAAGAGCGATTAGTAGATGTGATGAATAACAAACTCTAAGGCAAAGAGATGAGGCCAACAGTTGCATTGGCATAGACTTAAAGTAGAGAGCAGTATTCAGAATTGATCAACACGATTGGTACTGACCTCTTAGACAGCTCGTTTTGACCTTGTTCGTGTGAAGAGGGGACTAAACTCTTGATGGCTTCTGAACATGGCCATACTAACGTGACATAATAGGTCGACTTCTTCTAGGGAGGGACAATGGGTGAGAATTCAATAGAACATGTTAGTTAACCCCCTTTCTCAGCAATGGTTAAAGGGACTTGCTAGCTAATTCCAATCGGTCCCTTCAAATTGTTAAGTATTTGGGATCAAATCCTCGAAGTATCCTTGTGGTGTGTCTTTCTCTAGTACAAACGAACTTAGGTTAGTAATACAAAAGGTACTAGAGACCCCGTACCCTTTGGGAAGCTCGATCTTGAACAAATTGTCATTGATCCTTTGAACTACTTAGAAAGGACCTTCAACTTGAGATGATAGCTTGTTGTTTCTCTTATGTAAGAACCTTTCCTTTCTAAGGTGTAACCATATAAGATCTCCTAGTTGTAATAGCTTCCCTATCCTCCATCCTTAGCTACCTTAGGTTGATTTCTCAACTGCTTGATTTAGTTATTCGAACTTTCTAGTAAATCTGCTATAAGGCTCTAGCTTGGTCTTTAGCTTCTAGATCACCTTGCTCAGCCTTAGGTATTAAGGTTTGATCATATGGTAACACCAAGTTGAAACCATATACTACTTCAAATAGGGTCTTGCCTATTATGCCGTCAATTGATCTACTGTAGGCAAACCTGAGAATGGGCAAGCAGATATCCTAATCTACTTGGTTTCTTCTAACGATAACTTAGAGTAAAGATCCCAATGTTTTATTGAAGACCCCTATTGATGCAACTATAGCTAATAACAGACAAAGGCAATTGTTAAGCTGGGTTTGAGCTTATAGAAAACTCGAAAAAGGAGATGGAAAAGTGCAAAAACAACGGGAAAAAGGTAAAACACAAGCTAACCTACGAATAACTCCACAAGATATGATGCACTAATGGAACTTCTAAGGATTCACGACACAACTCAATATCATGCACGAGGTGGTCTGATGAAGTTACTCGCTACCTAACCTTGCTTAAGGGTTAGGATAAGAGTAAAGTAAGTAAACAAGCTAAGAGAGAAATGTTTACAAAGAAGTATATTTAGTATATCGATGATGAGAGATATGTTGTGGCTACATGTACAAAAGGGTATTTATACCCACAAAAATTAGGGTAACCTACCTAAAATGAAAAATGCTAAAAGGGTAATGTCTTGAAGAAGTAATATATAAGGAATAATAAAGGGTACTAATGAAAATTCAAGCAAATCAATTATTAGTGCAATAGAATCCTTAACGTGGGTCTTGGATACGCAGCGATGGCATATTGGGGGAAATGCCTTTGGTATAAATTGACAAAAGGGGTACGGTCAAGGTGGAGGGCCTAGCTACAGTGCCGAGTAAAGGTGTCAAACAAACCTAGACCATCCAAGAAGAAATGGCTAGAGATTCGTACTAAAGCTCTTGACTTCTTGACACCAATGTTACCGAGCTGGTGGTCAGCTCGGTCATGGCCTAACAAGTATGTGAGGGGCCAGGCCATTGACAGAGCATATGTCCAGTTAGCACACAAATTCTGAGAGATGTGTAGTTACTCAACTTAGTATAAGCAGTTGGTCGACAATAAAGACAAGCTTGACCTCAGCAGGAGTTGATTGGAATAGGAGAATTTGCCTTGTTAATCGTTCTAGGCCTCAAACTTAGCCATGAGTTAAAGGTTTAGTAATCTAATTCCTATCATCCCCTGCTAGTTGATTTGGATTTAAGATTAAATCCAACTGGTCTTAGCTCAATCCTTCATCGGGTTGGTAGGGGCTAAGGTCGGCAATGTTGAAGGTGTCAAATACTCCATAATCTTCAGGTAATTCTAGTTTGTAGGCATTGTTGTCAATCCTTTGGAGTATTTTGAAAGGACCTTCAACCCGTATGGATAACTTATTCTTTCTTCTACTCAAGAATCTCCCCTTGCTTAAATGTAGCCATACTAAATCTCCAAGCTAAAACTATGCCAACTTCTTTCCTTTACTCCTTTCTCGCATTTTCTTGGCAACTTAATCCATTTGTCGAGTAACTTTGTCATAGAGCTACTGTAGTGATTGTGCTCAGGCTCTTACGTTAAGGTCTTCTCAATCGAATATGGGCATAAGAGTGTGATCAAGGGGTACCTCAAGGTTAAAGTCATAGATATCTTCAATGGGTGTCTACTTAATGGTGTCTTATGTAGTGTAGTTGCAATCAAACTCCACCACAAGGAAGCAAACATCCCAATCAACTAGGTTCTTCCCCACTACAACTCGAAGCAGTAATCCCAAAGTGTGATTGACTACCTCTATATGGTCATCATTTTAAGGGTGATAAGAAGTGTTGAATAGCAATTTAGTCCTATTAAGCACCATAGGGTCCTCCAGAAATGGCTCAAGAACTTTAGATATCTGTCTAAAACTACACTTCTCAATACGTCGTATAACCGAATAATTTCCTATAAAAAGAGAGAAACAATAGCCAAAGCATCATTAGTCTTAGGGTAGGACACAAAGTGTGCCATCTTACTGAATCTATCCACAACAACCATCACAGAGTCTTTACCTTAGGCAATTCTTCGTAATCTAAGAACAAAGTCCATGCTCAACTCAATCCACAGTTAGGTTGGAACAAGTAACAACATTGCCTTCCATTGTTTGACTTGACACTTAGCCCTCTTACAAGTAACACAGCATTCAATGACTTAATGCACATCTTGCTGCATCCTTGGCCAAAAGAATTGTCCATTAAGCAACTCAAACATTCTTCTCTCACTAAAATGACCGAAAAGTCCTCTACTACGGGCTTCTCTTATCAGTAGCTCATAAAGTGAACAAGTCATCACACACAATCTGCCACCTCGGAGTAGGTAGCCATTCTCTACATAATACTCATCCACTACTCTTCCATCTACACATCGCCCAAATATAAGACTAAAACGGAGGTCCTTAGGATACTTTTCTTTGATGCTTGCAAACCCTAACAGTCTTATCTGCAATTCTGTTGTGAGTATGTATCTTCTTGACAAAGCATCAACAACCACGTTGTTCTTGCCTTATTTGTATTTTATCATAAAGTTGAACCCCTTAAGAAATTCAACCCACTATGCTTGCTACTTTGATAGCTTGGTCTGACTCTTAAGATACCTCAAAGATTCATGATCAGTATGGATGATAAACTCTATTGGTAATAAATAGTGTTGCCATACTTGGAGTGCTAGAACAAGAGCTAAGAGTTCCTTGTCATATACTGAGTAGTTCAGTTAAGACCCTCTAAGCTTCTCGCTATGGTAGGCAATTGGTCAGCCTTCTTACATTAAGACAACCCTTATACCAATGCCTAATATGTCACACTCTAGCTCAAAAATCTTTTCAAAGTCTAGTAAAGCTAATACAGGTGCAAAAGTTAATCTAGAATTTAACAAAACTTCTTTCCTTTCATTCTTCCCACTTGAACTCAATGTTCCTTTTCGTTAGCTTAGTAAGGGGTACAATAATGGTATTGAAATTTCTAATAAATCTTCAATAAATGGATGCTAATTCGTAGAAACTTCTCACCTCGGCACAAGTGGTTAGAGTCAGCCACTCATCAATTGCTCGAATCTTCTCATCATTGACTCTTGAGCCTCCTTCACCTACTACATCACCTATAAATACCACTTCCTCCTAGCAAAAGCAATACTTCTTTAAATTGCGAAATAATCTTTTATCTTGAAGTACATCAAGTATGGTACAGAGATGTTCACAATGACTAGACAGGTCAGCACTATATACGAGAATATTGTCAAAGTACACTATGACACACTTCTCGATTAAATCTCTCAGTACGTAGTTCATCATTCACATGAAAGTGCTCAAAGCATTTGACAATTCAAAAGGCATCACCATACACTCATAGAGTCCATGCTAAGTTTTAAATGTAGTCTTCCACTTGTCTCCTAGCCTCACTCGAATCTTATGGTAGCTAGATTTCAAGTCAATCTTACAAAAGATCCTAACTCTACTCAACTTATCCAACATATCATCTAATCTGGGGATAGGATGCCGGTACTTGATTGTGATCTTGTTTACAGCTCAGCTATCGATGCACATTCGCTAAGTACCATGCTTTTTCGGCATAAGGAGCACTAGTACGGCATAGGGGCTAAGACTCTTCCTCACATACCCTTTTTCCAGTAGTTCATTAACTTATCTTTAGAGTTTAGTAACTTATTCGGGTTCATCCGATAATCTGATTTGTTTGGCAAGGCAACACCAGGTAACAAGTCAATGCTATATTCAATTCCCTTAAATGGGGGTAATCCATCAAGTAACTGCTTTAGAAATAAGCTGGCATATTCATCCAGTAGCACTTTGACTTCCAGGGGTAACTCAATCTATTCCTTCAACTCTAATATCCTTCTGACCAACATAAAAGTTGGCATATCAACCTTTATAGCTTCTTAAAGCTCGGCTTTACTTAGAATTAAGGTCTTCTTAAATCCTTAAGCAAGTTTAGCTTGTGGTTTGCTAACTTGACTCTGTGTCATAGGGTTCAAAGTTATCTTCCTCCCTTTTTTTTTTTTGAACATATAAGTGTTCCTAAATCCATCATACATAACTCTTCGGTCAAAAAGCCATGGTTGGCCTAACAATACATATGAGGCTCGTATTGGTGTGACTAGGTTTGGTAGCCAATTGAGGGCACTCAGGAAAGTAAGCTAATTAAGTTAAAAGCTTACAAAGGACTTCATGAGATTAATCGAGGAATTATCATAGACTCAAAATTTAAAAATATAATAGAATATTAAAAATATAACCAAAATCATATAAATTCACTATATTACTATTATCGATAACACGTGAATTGAGTCTTGAAAAATAACGAACACTTTGGAATAAATTATTATATTAGTATAATTAATATTGTACATAAAATAACATATAAAAGACACGTATACATATTGGGTATAATTATTATATAAATATATATACCTGTAATTATCGAAAATACCCAAAAATGCAAGAATATTACCAAATAAATAAATAAATATATAGGAAAATTATAAAAAAAAATTTCCAAACAACTATTGAAGTTGTGGTAGCTTGGAAAGCATTGTTGGAGAAGCTATGGACACAAGCAACATTAAAATGACACTTAATTAGGTTAATTGACAAGTATTGGCATGAAATAAAATTGGAACACCTCCAATACTACCTTTAAAAATGATGATTTAGACTTCACTCAAGGGTTTGATTAATTGCAAGTCTGGAAAAAAATAGTCAAAAAAAGAATGAAGGAATAAATTTTTGGAAACATTTTAGAAATAGTGAGAAGTTGGGAGAAATGAAGGGTTCACACGTGTATGCAACAACTAGAAGTGAAACAAGGTGATGACCTAAAGGAGTGGCCGACGGTGGTTCTGGCTAACATACCCTCCCCTCCTCATGGTGGTTGAAGCTTCGCATTCTCGATAGGTGCTCAGTTTGCTTGATTTTAACAAAAATTTGAGAAAAATAGAAAACGAACTCAAAAAATTTTGAAATTTGGTTTCCTTATGTATTTTTGCATGAGGAATTCAAATATTCAATTAGATTTTCAAATTTTTTAGTATAGATATGGGGCCCTTAAGAAAAATGTCCTATATAACAATTTTTAATCGAGTTTTTGAAAGACTAATACATATAGTTTTGACTTGAAATTTTATTGACATACTCCTATGATGTTATATTTTGATGTTAAGTGGTCAAATTTCTAAAATTAAGTTATTGGATATTTGAGAAAATTCCATTTTTATGTAAACAAAGCGCTAGATAAGGTATTTTGTTAAAAGAGATTAATGAAATTTTCCAAATCTATGGTAATAATTTATAAGTAAAAGTAGGTATTTAGTGATTAATATTATATTTTTCAAGTATTTAGTATACTTGTAAACTAATGGATAGTATGATGGAGAAAAGAATTGAATGATTAAAATATTAGTTGATACTTACTACTTATACAGGGTTTACAGTAAACCTTTTGAAAATGCAGGGCAAGTGGAGTATATGTGAGTTAGTTGGATGCATCAGTAGCTATAGGGTCAAAAAGTGTGTTAGAAAGTAAGTCAAAATGTAATCTTGTATGAATATGTTGTTTACACTAAGAAAATTAAATTTGTAGCAAAAGGTATCTTATATTCAGACTCTACCCTATTTATTGAGACAAGCTGTAAGTTAAGAACATCTTAAATAAAGAAAAAAAAAATCAAACTTTGGACTAAGGGTCAGAAACTGTATCAGAAATTGAGTTGAAATGTTGTTTGGTGTTGAATATCCTTGACTACACCAAGAGTTCAACAATAGATCAACTAGTAATTTATATATGAATTTCTTTCCTTTATCAAAGTCAAAACATGAGTTAGAAGCCACTTGGACAATAGCCCGTACCACAAGACGAGGTAAGAACCTAACTCAAAAAGTAGTTTGATGGAAGATGCCAAATATAAGAGCAATTAGAAGTTTGAAGACAATTGGTACATGAATATTGGACCATTGGAAGTCGGAGAGTAGATCAAAAAGTTACTTGACTATACTTTCTAAGAATTTATTGAAGTCAAAACCTGGATCAGAAACTACTAGGCAACAAGTTATATCAAGTTAGAACCTTGTCAAAAGGTGTCTTATTTTAACTAATATTTAATAAACACCTTAGAAAAACTTACCTAACACAACTAGAAATGTACTTAAATGCCCACGATGAACACATATGTTATATGTTAGACATAAACTAAACATGTCATGTTAAATTATAAGGATAATAAAGAAAGATGAGACAAAAACGACGCATGAGGAGAATGAGCATCAGTATCTAAGTAAGTAGGATCAATGTTTCATCACATTTTGAAGTATCAGTTAAGAATACTTGGACACCTTAGTATATGTCTTGTTTGTGGTTGTAAGCTATTTACTTATGTGCATGCAGTATGTGTCCTTGAATACTATAGTGCTATTTGAGTGTTGGATTGATTTGTTGATTGCCTTATGATTTACATGCTTTAAACTATTTGAGTTTGCTTGATCACCCTAAAAGTAATCTAATACAAACTCAACTTAACTACTAGCTGAAATTGTATGGCAACCCACTAGGGAAATAACTAAGAGGTGTAGGTCGAACACGAATGCCTTCGTTGAGGATAGTAGAAATGGTTCTCTCCCCACCTCGAGTTGAACTAACTGACAAGAGAGGGGGTCGCGGCCAGGTTAAGGTCAACGGTTCAAAGGTAGTCTCGAGAGGAGCTTGTTCTCCATTACACAAGCCCCAGTTTGGTGACCAAATTCTTAAGTGCGCAGCGTTAAACTCCTCGAAACCCAGATCAAAGTGAGCACAATTTCTCTAATCTCATGACAACTAGTCAACGTCATACAATGGCATTTCCTTGATCATGTATTGCATCAAACTAAACTTGCTTAATAACCCTAGTTGCTTGGTGTCAGATATGTGTTATTGTTTACGTCTCACTTACTAAGTAAGTTGTCACTTATTCCCCTATAGTTGTTTTATAGGTCTCCCTAGTAAACTCACTAGAAGGCTAGAGAACAGGGTCAAGGAGTGAGATTCAAGATTTCCTAACTAGATTTCTACATAGTTTATCAACTGTACTAACTTCTAAGAAAACTAATAGGGTCTCCTCAAGTGACCCTAGTATTTATTCTACGCGCTGCAAGCCTATGGATTTTAGTGAAATTTTAGTAAACACTATATCTTTTCGTAACAATATAGTTTTTTTGGAATTTTATTTAAATATAAGGTTTTATCTTTCATACAACTTTTAACTTGATTCTTACTCGAAATTTAAGTTGTAAAAATTATTTTCAGAATCTATTTTTAAAGGTTACACCACAAGTTGATTCCTACGAGGTACTAAATGGGGTACTTCCAAGCAGTAAAGTGGTGAACACCTTATATAAGCTATACCTACGTTAGTAGCTAAGGTGGCTAACTTCTAGCATAGGTTAGTTTATACGACAAGGCTATTACGACTCTTTGGTTTGGGTTGTAACAGTTCTAAGTGATATCAAAGTATTTTTCTTAAGAACTTACTTAAAGCATGATTCTTAAGAATTTATGTGGAAGTTCCATAATTAAAATTCATTAGACATCATAAGGAAACATTGAGAGTGGGACCTAAATGGGATGTAAAAGATTTAGACTGCAGGTTATATGCTATACTCACTATTTATGTATATACTAAAGAAAGGATAAGATACACTAATATTACATTTGAATTATAAAAGATGATAAGTTGTAAACTTATAGTATAATAACGAGGAATTTATAATGGCTTAAGTGGAATTTGATCAAAATGAGAGCAAAACCTTTATAGAATATGAATTACAATTTTTCTAGTTGTTATTGGAAGTTAATTGGTCATGTAACATTAAGAAAGGAGAAAAGTTTAGATATATCGAGTTGATAAGTATAAACTATGTATACATGGATATATCATATGCATTATTGGAATGTCCCCTAAATTAATTTCCTAAAGAATTATTTCTTATTTGTGAAGTTAGATTTTTGGGTAAATCCGGTTTAACATAGAGGTAATGTGTTGAAAATGTGAAATTTGTTAAGTAGTTTGATTATGAATGAATAATGAGATGCTGAAACTAATTTAGTGAGGTATGTAAATAAGAATTTATGACTTAAGAAGTATCTTAAGCAAGTCAAAATGTGACTCAAAATGCGAGTTAGAAGGTTGAATAGATGAAAACATGAATAACTATCAATACAGAACATAAGTCAAAAATTTATGTAAGGAGTAAGTTTGAGATAATCTTGGAGGTATGATCTAACTTAGAAGTATTATAGAGTTTGATCTAGAAAGAAAAGTAGATGATTATGAGATGAATAGGTGGAATTTAATAACTGCATAAAAAAAATCGGAGTAAACTTTAAACGATAATTCTCAATAATGAATTGCGATAGAAATAGAAGTATACGGTATGCTGATAATGATTACTATAAAAGATACTAAAATAATAGTATGGTTTTTATAGGTAATGATATCTCGTTTAGGTCTTGCTCATATTTAAAGTCATATAATTAAGTGCCTGACTTAGGATCCTCTAGCAATTAGATACAATCTATTATTACAACTAATATAAAGGGAACATTGATTTACAAGCTTTCAAGATAGGTAACAAACTCACTATAGAATTATTTAGAAGTAGTACTCCTTACAAAATATAAATAACATATGAAAAGTAGCACCGATAGTAAGTTAAATAGAAATTTACACCTCAATGTAACATTTCTTGAAAACCTTACCGAAACTGTGTATATCTTTTTATCAGGTTTAATTATCTAACATAATTAAGATACTTATACACATGTGTTACTCTTTTATACAAAACGTATACATACCAATTCCTTTCATTGGTTATATATGCATGTGTGTAAATGAATATCACTACATGTGAAGTAAATTGATAAATACTATGAGTATATAAGTAGTGTAAAGTATGGAAAATTGCTAAACATATTGGATTAAAAAGAAAATGGTTAAGAATAACATTCAAACTAGTATAGTTAGAAGAGTACGTAATTTAATAGGAAAAAGATTGTAACTAGACTATTTTAGCTTAAGTTGGGAATGTATATTTGGAGTTAGCCGTTAAACTGTTATGGTAGAAAATATTGGAATGTAAGCATGAAGTTCGAAATTTATTAATATTATAAGGTGTAAAGTTAAATTAAAAAGTGAGACAGAACTTGATTTAGAAAGTCAAGTGGTGAATTGAAAGAAAAGGTTTATTCATAATAATAATGTTGTAGGTGTGGACAAAAAGGCATATGAAATTGTAAATATTCCAGCAACTAACAGAAGTATGCCACTAAATGTAAATTCAAGAATTAAGAAAATAAAGTTGAGAGTAGTAAATGGCAATTGAATTGGATTTAAAATAATGATTTATGTTAATTATGGTAATTGTATAGTCGATATTGTACAGAAGGTGATTTTGTGTTAGGAAACCTAGAGTATATAATTGATTATTTAACGTGATAAGTTTAATAGCTTAGACATATTTAAAATATTAGGAACTAATCCAATGATATTTCTAAAGATATTCTAATAATCTATCGTATATTCTGGTTTTAAGTATAGGATAGCAATTTGAATAAGATTGTTAGTCAAATGGAAAAAAGTTAGAATTTTATTTAATATATCTAGGAACTAAGAATGACACTGAATATGAAAAGGATCAAACCTATATCTCTTTGTGATATAATTATTTAGCAGTATGTAATTCAGATATGTAGGTGTAGCAGTTTGTTCTCGAGTATACTCTATTTTGCCATGTTTCAAACATCCAAAAACAGAGCAAGTTTCTATGTAGTGATTTGTTCATCAGTATAGTTACAGTGTTTACAGGTTAACTAGATATTTGTGTAGAGATTGTGTGTGTTGTTTAGTTTGGAGAAATAGTGTCAATTGTATCTCATATTCGAAGTTTGACACCCAAGAATTGTCGAAGAAAATGATAGACCCGACTATTAATGCTAATATTGGGGATTGCAATAATGGTGTTATCCACTATGGCCAACAGTCCTAAGGCACCCCCAAAAGCACAAACGATAGACTTGATGGGGTGGTTAACCTCTTAGCCAACCTGACTAGAGTTACTCATGCAATGACCTATCGACCTACTGAAGCTATACAAAACACTCCACAAGTTACCCGACCTGTTAGGGGATAGATCCTAGCTCGACAATTTCAAGGCGGAGGAGTAAGAGGACGAGTGAGAAGGAGGATTGACTTGGGAGATTTGGATGATGATGGAGAAGAAGAGTTTGAAGAAGAAGAGCAAGCTCAAGCACTCCAAGCTACCAACTATGTGAAGCTTCATATTCCAAGGTTCAATTAGTCTAGAAGTGCAGTTGATTATTTGGATTGGAAGGAGAAGGTTGAACACGTTTTTTATTATTACCAATATAAGGACTAAGAGAAAGTGAGCACTCTTACTATTAAATTCTCAGGTTATGCCACGATGTGGTGGAAAAACTTCCAAATCATGAGAAGATGAGAAGGATATAGAGAGATAAGTACTTGGCTCAAGATAAGGAGGATGCTCACAAACAAATTTATGTCAAATACATATATGCAAGACACTTTTGCTCGACTTCAAGAGTTGAGACAATGAGGCCAAACCGTTGATGAATATGTTGAAGAATTCCAAATACTTATGATTCGTAACAAAGTAGAAGAGCCATTGGCATGAATAGTGTCTAGATTCCTTACTGGATTAAGAAATGATACCCAAGACATTATGGAAATTTAGCAATTTACTATTGTGGATGAAGCTATAGGAATAGCCCAACAAGTGGAAAGACAAAAGAGAAGCAGAATACCGACCCGACCCCTTACGAGTCAAGCTATTCAGGGAGGTTATTGAGCCTAACCAAGCACCGAGCCGACCAAGAAGACAAATGCCAAGGCCAAACACAAGGGCCAAACTAATGGTAATGTACAGACACGAACATACAATAAGGGATAAGGATTTAAGAGGAAGACGAGCCAAATCAAGTGTTTCAAATGCCAAGGGTTTAGGCACATGGCTACTTAGTGTCCAAACCAAAAAACTATGATTATCAAGGGAGATATCCCTAAGCTCGAAGTAGATAGTATTGATGAGGAACCCGATGAAGAGGTTATTCTCTAGAAGGAAACCACTTAGGAGGATAAACTGGTCAAGGAAGATGTGTTCGTTGAGGACTTGGATAAGTTGATTCAAGTTGTCCGATGTACAATGAGTTCAGAACCCTTACCTAAAGAGGAGTAAAGGGGGAACTTATTCCACATCACTTACAAAGTGAATGATCAGGTGTATGCACTCTTAGTAGATGGTGAGAGCTGCACTAATATAGCATCTATAACTTGATCAAGAAGCTAAAGTTGCCAACTATCATACATCTGAAGCCTTACAAGTTGCATTGGCTAAATGAGAAAGGAGCACTATATGTCACTCGGCGAGTATTGCTACCAATCTTTATTAGGAATTATTTCGACAAGATCCTTTGTGACGTGCTGCTCATGTGTGCATCACATGTGCTACTTGGCTGACCTTGGCTTTTCAATCAAAGAGTTATACATGACAAATTTAGGAACACGTATGTGTTCAAAAGAGATGGGAGGAAGGTCATTTTAAAACCTATGACACCAAGTCAACCTAGCAAACTACAATTGAAACTTACTAAAGGATCTAAGAAGACTTTAGTTTTTAGTAGAGCCAAGCTCCAAGAAGCTATAAGGTCCAACATGCCAACTTTTATATTAGTCAGAAGGCTATTAGAGTTGAAGAAGCAGATTAAGCTACCCCTTAAGGTAAGAGAGCTATTAGATGAATACGCCGACTTGTTTCTAGAACAACTATCCTAGGGATTACCCCCATTCAAAGGCATTGAAAACTACATTGATTTGATACTCAATGCTACCTTACTAACCAAGCCAGCTTATCGAATGAATCCTAAATAGGCTACTAAGCTCCAAAGATAAGTCAATGAACTAATAGAGAAAGGATATGTGAAAGAGAGCCTCTACCCCTACGTAGTGTCGGTACTCTTCATGTTAAAAAAGGATGGTACCCGGTGCATGTGCGTAGATAGTAAAGTTGTGAACAAGATCATGATTAAGTACAGATATCCTATCCCTTGATTAGATGATATATTAGATGAACTGAGTGGAGCTAAAGTCTCCAACAAGATTGATCTAAAGTTTGGCTACCATTAGATTCAGATGAGGCCAGGAGATGAGTGGAAAACTAAATTCAAAACTCGACATGAACTTTATGAGTAGATGGTTATGCCTTTTGGCTTGTCAAATACCCCAAGTGATGGGAATCAGCCTCCAACCATATCCAAGCCGAGGCCTATCAATGCTTGTCGAGGCCAAGCAGCAACCAGAAGGACGAGGGGAAGGAAAATAAACACTCGGCATCAAAACTATAGTTAACTAAGGTACTAAGAAACTATAAGGCTAAGTACTCGAGACCAAAGAACCACTCGTCACAACCCTGAAAGACTAAGGCCGACTAGTTCCAGAACTTGGCAATTATGGGCCAACCTCTGTAGTGTCTCGACCAAGCCACATGAGATGTCAAAGACCCCTTCCCGAATACATACATCTAACTGCCAACCCTGTCCGGTTCGAATGCTACTCCTCCCAAGACATACCAAGTGACTGCATACCAAGTTCTATAAAATGCACAATTTTGTATTCTTGTATATGTTTTCCCTTTATTTTATTTATGGGCCCAATTCTTTAGGGTTTAAGACCTTGTACTTTATTTACAATTTTGCCACTAAGGTTTTGAACTTGCTATAAATAGAAACTATTATAAACATACATTAATATAGATATATACAGATAGATAGATATATAGAGTGAAACTTGCCGCTTTCGAGTAAGGCTATACTTAAGTTAGTTAGCATTTGAGTGTTGATTAGACTCTTTAATCGTCCCCGTATCCTTATCAATCCTGTTCTTAGATTATGGTGAACCCCTTCATTTAAGCTGATTAGTGAGTTACATCTAACCTTCATTTGAAACCCCAAGCAACATTTAGTGTTCATGAGTCGTATCGAACTTTATTTCGAGCTCAAAACCCTAATTGTGTTTATGTCTTGGTGAGTTATATCCATCCATATTCATTATCAAAACCCTTCCTGTTCTTCATACCCATTTTCATTGAATACCCATTCCTGTTCATTTCTAGATCCACTGCCGTTTCCTTTCTAGATCGATATTTATCATATTGCTCATTCGATCCTTATCACCGAACACCTTCATGAGGCTAATGAACCATGTGCTAAGGAATTTGATTGGGAGATGTGTTATGGTGTACTTTAACGACATCCTTATGTACAGTATTAAGTCACTCAAAACATCTCCATGCCATGCTCAATGTTCTCCAAGCCTAGAGGTTATTTAACAATCTAAAGAAGTGTTATTTCTGCTAGGAGGAAGTGGTATTTCTAGGTTATGTAGTTAGTGAAGTTGGCTTAAAAGTGGATGATGAGAAGATCCGAGCTATTGTCAAATGGTCGACTCCAAACACTTGTGACGAGATGAGAAGTTTCCATAGACTAGCATCCTTTTATCGAAGATTCATTAGAAATTTCAGTACCATTGTTACATCCCTTACCAAACTGACAAAGAAGAACATTGAATTTAAGTAAGGAGAAAGGGCGGAAAGAAGTTTTGTTGAAGTGAAGGCAAGGTTGACTTCTACACCTATATTGGCCTTACTCGACTTCGAGAAGGTCTTTTAGCTAGAATATGAGCATCAAGCATTAGTATAAGCGTTATCTTAATGCAAGAAAGCTGACCAATTGCCTACTACGGCAAGAAGCTAGAATATGAGCGTCAAGCATTAGTATAAGCGTTATCTTAATGCAAGAAAGCTAACCAATTGCCTACTATAGCAAGACGCTTAGAGGACCTTAACTAAACTACTCCATTTATGACAAAGAACTCTTAGCCCTCATCTAAGCACTCCAAGTGTGGCAACAATATCTATTCTTAAGAGAGTTTGTCATCTATAAAGATCATGAATCTTTAACGTGCCTCAAAAGCAAACTAAGCTATCAAAGCGACAAACGCAATAGGTTGAGTTCCTTAAAGGATTCAACTTTGTGATTAAGTATAAGCAAGGCAAGAACAACGTAATTGCTGATACTCTATCAAGAAGATATGCAATCCTAACTAAATTACAGACTAGGCTATTAGGGTTTGCAAGCATGAAAGAGCAGTATCAACAAAACCCCCATTTTGGTCTCAACTACCTTATCTGAGTTCTTAGAGAAGTTGAAAAGTGTCTTACTTATAGTGTTCTAGAACAAATCTACTCAAAACTCTTTTCATCTCATTCCAAGTTCAAATTTTACATCGAGCTCATTGGTATACATTCTACAATTTCCTCCACCACATTATTGCATACTTAGAAAATTCTAAAGCAACTATTTGAATAAGCATCGAGTCCTCATAATCATAGAAGTCAAATATCTTTTCAATTTTCTCCTCCCAATCTAAATAGTCATCAGTACTACCAGACCTATTAAAACTCGAAATCTGCACTTTAAGATGCTCGACTCCTCTAGGGGCATAAAGCTCATGCTCTTTGAATCTATCATATCTGTAAACCCCACAAATTTAGCTATTTAAGAGTCGAAGTGAACCATAATACTATAGATAACTTGAAGAGTCATCAAAACCGAGTAAGATAAAAATTTAATAAATCATAAATCTAAATATATTATAAGTAGTAAAAACCTTAGAAATTGATCAAAACCCTACATCGCATACTAAAACCCTAAAAACTGACTTACACACCATTAACCAAAATTGAACCCGAATTTGATCGAAACCCTAAAATTATAAATATAAACCTATAAAATAATTAAATATTACTCAATAATGATAAAATTATAGTCGATTACAATTTTGGACTAAAACACCTATTCGCGCGAAATTATAACAAAATCGCTATAATAACTTGTAAAAATTATAATTGTAACAGGTACCAATTAAATTGATAAAATTTCACAAAAATTTGAAAATTAATTTACGAGGAGAATCGTTATAATTTATATGATTCAAAAAATTACATATATTTGTTAATAATTTTCATTTTCCTTCTCTTCTATTTCTAATTTATCTCTTTTCTTTCTTCCCTTTCCCATTTCAATTCCTTATCCTGCACAAAATGGAACAAAAAAATCAGCAAAAATAAAGCTCCATCCAGCAACCCACGTAATAGATTTCAAGTGCCAAGTGTTAACTAACTAAATAAGCAAAAATATTGCAATGATTATCTAAGATATTAGCTTATAACTTAAGCTATTATACA